>CM076582.1:1551359282-1551562877 GCA_034641835.2 Pinus albicaulis
TATCTTCGTTAAACTAGGGGTTTTCGAGAACATCCACATTGGGGTGACTTGTTCTCCTGATGAGATCGAGGTCTATACTAGTATCTTCCACGAGTTTTGATACGTTTTTTCTTGGTCCTACGAAGAGACAAGGGTACTTCGGTTTACAAGGGTACTTCTTAGGGCTTCACATATCTCAGCTAGAGAAAGGAATATTTATATGTCAAGCCAAGTACATCAAGGAAATGCTAAAGAAATTCAAAATGAAAGATTTCAAACCCGTCCTTACTCTGATGGTAATAGGTTGCAAATTGAGAATAGATGACTCATCTAAGGATGTGGATTAGAGGTTGTATAGATCTATGATTGGTAGTATTCTATATGTAACAGCCTCGCGACCAGATGTTATGCAAGCAGTTGGAAAAGTAGCAAGATTCCAAGCAGCACCAAAAGAATCACATATTATTCCCATCAAAATAATCCTTCAATATCTAAAGGGCACAACAGAATATGGCTTGTGGTATCCCAAGGGTAACGATCTCATTATTCAAGCCTTTACAGATGCAAATTGGGCAGGAAGCGTTGATGATCGTAAGAGCACTAGTGGAGCAACATTCTATCTAGGTGGTTGTCTCATATCATGGTTGAGAAAAATGGAAACCTCAATCTCGTTATCTATAGCGGAAGCATAATACATTGCAGTGACAACTTGTTGTACTCAAGTCCTTTATATGAAACAAACTTTGCAATATCTTCAGTTATAATTCAGTGAGACGATTACCATCTTTTGTGATAACACCAGTGCTATCAACATCTCCAAGAATCCTGTCATGAATTAAAAAAAAAAACAAATTCCGATCAAATATCATTTTGTTAGAGAAAAAGTCACTGAAAAGAATAAACTTGAATATGTTGGTACAAAAGAACAAATTGCTTATATCTTCACTAAACCTTTACCTTGTGAAGCATTTGAATATCTTCGCTAGAAGCTTGGAATTCTCCCAAGTTCTCATTAAATTTTCCTTGTTCAGAAAATAAAGGGGGAGTGGAAGTGTGTACAGGTCCGCAGGATGGTTGGGTGTCAGGGGGAATTACCCTTTTCCATTGATGTCAAAGGGGGAGAGAATGTTGCAGGAAGAGGTGTCATGATCAGAGGGGGAGTACTTGTGTTGCCATAAATTCCAAAGGGGGATATTGTTGATCAGTGGTTGTCATTAATGTATGAAACCCAAATTTAATATGCAATTAATTATCAACACAAAAATGGTTTAAATAATCATCATAGAAATTTCAGAAACATGAGAAAAGACGACTTACTTGTAAAGGCGATATTCCTTACTTGAGACTCCAAAGTTGAACTCTATTTGAATCCTTCTAACTGCAACAAAGTTTTGGGGACAACTCTCCAATCACCTGTAGGCTCAACTACACATAATCTTTCCACAGCTGGCCACCTCTGAGCCCTCAATCAATGTACTACTGCCAGGGAAGCCTTTGCCTCACAATACCTTTCTATAAAGAGAATGGATGATTGAATGATCCATGAATCTTCCTCAATGTCTATTAAATAGACCAAACAATGGAAAGGGAACCACATGCACACGTTCACTGTGTCAACATGCAACTTTTATTTCCTTATTTTAAGTTTTACTTAATTTAATGTTTCTCTTAGTTTAACTCTTTTTTAATTATTCATTTTTACTTTTGTTAACTTCATTTATATATTTACTATTTAGAACTCCAGTTTATTATTTTCTATTTATTTAATTACATTATATTATATTATTTATTATTTATTATTTTTATTATTAATAGGGGACATTACATACTCCCCCTCTTTAAGGAACTTCGTCCCGAAGTTAAGTTGAATGATTATATTATATTATTTATTTAGTTATTTATTACTTCATGTTTTCCCAACACCCTCTACTGAACTAGTATAACCAACAGGCATTGAAAGTTTCCACGACACCCGAGAAATCTCAGGGAATCTCTCTCCTTTTTCCCACTTTCGGAACCATGCATGAGCCTCATCGGTCTGTATCATAGCCCAAGGTTGGCCCCAAGGCTTGCGCCCGACTCAGACCTCATTTGCTCCAAGGCAGGCATCCGGTCCCAGTACTCAATGACTTTGGGCATGTCACAAGGCGGGACAACTCCCTCTATTGTTTCTCAAGAAACATTCCCTTGGCTGTGGTAAGGAATCAATGCTTAAGACATTTTATAAATGTATGTCACAATTACCATATCAAATGGCCTTTGTTTAACACCCTTGGAATTCACTACTTAATACCCTCAATAATCTAATATAATGAAAGCCTTCACAATGCCATAAACTATTGATATTTGAATGGAATGAAAAGAATAATTGTAAGAGAAACTGAAAATGATATGCTGAAAACACAGAATCTATCACTTTTAAGTTCCAGAGGAAATTCGTGAAGGAAGAGAGAACTTAAAATAATATGTTGTAAACACATAATCTATCACTTTAAAGTCTTATCAAGAGTTTATGAAGAGAGAAGAGATGAGGTGAAGGAGTGCAAATTAAGGTTATTTAATTCTTACTCACAAATGTAATTAAGAGACTGGTTGCTACATTACTTCACTTCATTCAAAGAGGAATAGCCACAGAGCGAAATAGGAAAGACGTATCAACATCAACAGGTGTAGGAAACTTTATCTTTTTTCATTAATTTCTAAGAAGATTCAGTCATAAACTAACAGTCATCGAGAGGTCCAAAACTCAGAACCTATTTTCTTTATTTCTATATCCTTAAATACATCAGAGTAGTTTGTAACTGTTGAACTCCTTGAACTATTCGACTTCCTAAACTGTTAATATTACTCGTGCAATTATAACAAGAAAACAAATTGAAACTTGGAAATATGCTTCGTTTTACTGAATCTGATGTTGTTGGTGCGTCCTCTCGAAGTGTTGAGGTGGCCTTTTTGGTCATGATGCAGTGGTTGCACAGCTCTGTAACGACACCTCCACTCGACTTGATCCAGTTTTTGTGCTCCTAACGGTGCCACTATACAATTTTCTATCCGACTCTGCCTATGCCTCTGTGCTTTCAAACCCTGTCACTCGTATCACCTGCTACCCGACTTTGTCTCTTCTCCTTTGTTCTGTGTTGGGTCACTTACCCGAGTTTTTCTGTCGCATTCTGCCTATTTCTTCATTTCCAAGGCGTTTCACCGGTTTCACGTTATAATGCTCTTTTCTTCCTCCAATACGGTTTAACACACGAAAATGACTTACTTCAAGATCTGAAAACCTTTGGAATCCACCTTTGAAATCGCGTCGCATCCACCTGCATATCGCACTTCAGAGACTTTAGCAATTATCTCTCGCGGTTATCCTTTAAAATTCGTGACTTGCAATCGGGCCCCACCGCATCGCATATTTCACTTCAGTGCATTTAACATTTACCTCCGCACTTATTATTTAAAACTTTGGATTTGCGATTTGCGATCGAGCCCCACCACATTGCATATCGCACTTCGGTGCTTTTAACATTTACCTCCGCACTAATTCTTTAAGACTTGTGATTTGCGATTTGCGATTTGAGATCGGGCCCCACCACATAGCATATCGCACTTAGGCGCTTTTAACATTTACCTCCGCACTTATTCTTTAAAACTTGCGATTGGCGGTTTGCAATTTGATCTCCACCATCTATCTCTTCACTCCAGTTTTGCACTTTGACCCCGACCGTCCATTTTTCCCTTTTCGCCTCCTCCAACTCTCTTAAGTGTTCAAGGGAAACGTGCCCTTACTCCACATTTGGGAAATTATTTTGTTTGCTCCACGGTGTAACCCACCTGAGCTTATCCGGTGTCCTGCCGCGCTGGTCCCGCCTAAGCTTGCGAATGAGCCCGACTCGACCTTGTTCGGTGTGCAATGCTTTGAACTCGCCCATCAATCTGGCTCTTGAACTTTTCTGCACGTGAATGAGCCCAACTCGACCCCCCTTCACATCTCATCATGTAAGGTTAATGTACCAATATATAAATCAAAATTCTTCTATGACACACAAAATTTTATGTTTTCTATCATATATGCTTTCTTTCCTTTTTGGTGTTTTGAAAAATATTTCAATGATAAATGAAAATGAGCCATAACATCTGGCTCCACTTGGGGATAGTGCTTTTTCCCATGGAAGCACTAAGAACCAAATATTAATGCATTATCCATTGGGCATGGAGTCAAATATTGCTTGGTGACATATGAACAATGAGCAATCTGATATTTACAATGGTGGAATGTTGACTTTTAATGCTGGAAATAATGCTTCAGATACTTCCCGTTCAAAGGAAGCTACATTGTCTCCCCATCTAGATCTTCCAAAATAAATGTGTTTTTGACCTTGCCTCAGAGATCTTGTATGGACCATACCAGAAAGGGTCAAATTATGTCTTCTCATCTAGTATCCCATATTAGTACCAAATATCCTGCTTGAAAGAGAACTTATTTTTCTTTTCTATCAAATATAGAATTCATCTTTTCCTCATAAGTAATCAAGTTATCACTGAATTTGTTTCTGTTTTCACTTGATTCGATCATTTTGATCAATCTCCTTACTAGAGCATTAGGTTCTTCTTGAGCTTCTTGAAGGAAAGAAATCATTGGTTTAGCCAACTGAGTAGGAAACAATGCTTGAGTTCCATAAACCAGTTCATAGGGGGACTTTCTAGTAGATCTCTTGGTAGTGACTTGAACTGACCAGTGGGAAAACTTCAACTTCATGTCAGAATCCTTCTGATTTTTAGCGATTGTCTTCTTCAATATCCTGACCAATGTCTTGTTTGAGGACTTTGCCAATCCATTCCATTGAGGATGATATGTTGTGGAATGTGATAAGATTACATTATATGTTTGACAGAAATTAATGAAATGAGCAAAGTTGAATACTTGAGCATTATCAGTCACAATTTTGACTGGACACCGAATCTGTTGAAGATGTTTTCCTCCAGAAAATTCATCACTACTTGGTCATTTGCCTTCTTCATGGGTATTGATTCAACCCATTTTGTAAAATAATCAGTGGCAGTCAAAATCCACTTGATGGTGGATTGATCTCTTCAATAAAATCCAATCCCCATTTCCTGAAAGGCTCTTCAATAAATACAGGGATGAGAGGTAATGGAGCCATTTTTTTCTTTTCAGCAAACAACTGGCACGTCTGACAACTTCTGACTAGTCTATAAACATCTGCAAACAGGGTTGGCCAATAGAATCCTGACTTGAGAATCTTATGGACAATTACCTTCCAGCTATAATTTCCTCTACACAGACTTTCATGATATTGTTTGGTGACTTCCGATAGATTCTCCTTCAGTCAAACATAATAATGAAATACCAGTAGGATCTTTCCAGTATAGCTTTGCTTCTATGATAACATATGGTTGAGACTTAAGCTTGAGAGAATTGTATTTTGTTATATTTAGTGAAGTTGGACAGGAAAAGAAACATAGGAAGTGCAAAATATCCTTATACCAATTAGAGCACAAATTTTTTTATTGAATACCTGTTTTGGACTTGCTTTGACCTTCTTCATTAACATATCCATCCACTGGTGCCAACAGATTAATTCCCAAGGCTTGAAAATTTTTCCCTGTCAACAACTTTGCTAAACCCTGTCCCTTGACAAGCTTGGTGGGTTTGATGTCCAAATTATACTCTTGTATTTTTGATATCCACTTCCCCCTTTTTCCTTCAACATCACTTTGGACCAGCACGTCTTTCACTGTAGAATTAGGAACATAAGCAGTTATTTGGGATTGAAACACATAAGTCCTGAAGGCTTTCAGTGCTTTGACCAAAGCATATACTTGTTTCTCCATAATATTGTATTTGAGCTTAGCATATCTGAGAAATTTACTGAAAAATGCAACTACTTGCTCCTTATTTTCTTCATTTTTCTACAACAACACAACAACAATAGTAGTGGGGGATGCTAATGAGACTACCTGAAAGGATTTTTGATAGTATGGACTAATCAGAACTAGAGCTTCCTGCAATGCTTCCTTTATTCTAACAAATGCATCTCTTGCTTCCTTATCCCATTTCACTTCTGCATTTTTCTTCAACATATTTGTTATACTTCTCACGATCTCAGCATAATTGGGCACAAACCTCCTCAGAAAATTTATTTTTCCCAAGAATATCTGGATATCCTTCTTGCTTCTGGGTAAAGGAATAGGAAAGAGTCTTAATAAGCCTTCATCATTGCTAGGTTACCTTCCGGTGATATTAGCAAGAATCTGACACCTGTGCCTTCCTTGGAGTAGGCACCATAAAAGTAGCACTTCCAAATATTATTTGAGTGCAGCTCATTATTTACAACTGCTGCAAAGAATTTCTTCCATGTGTCTTTAGCAAATTATGCATCTTCATGCAGCATGAAACAATAAAGATCTTTTGTTTCTTGACTATAAATGGGGGAATTTCCTGCATCTTTCTGGGAGGTGGTCTTCACAAACCTTGTTTCCCTGTACAATCTCCTTTCTTCCCCATTAAAAACCGTAATGATATCATAAGTGAAATCTAACTTTAGTACACCTCCCAACTTAGCTCCCCGAGACCTTGACAGGAGCATTCCAAACTTGGCTGGGATGTCAGCAACCACTACATCCATGACTATACTCTTCGCTAGTATTTGTGCCAACGAAATTGCTACATATTTAATCAACCCAACACATTTCACCCTTTTGGAATCAAATGAATACATATCCCTATAAGGTTTGGTAATTTTTAGGTTAAGCTCCTTCATAACATACAATGGCATGAGGTTATGGGATGCTCCCGAGTCCAGCATGCAAATATGTAGAGTAAAGTCATGAAGCAACAGAGAAATATAGAAGGGTGGAATAGAAGGATCTACTTCTTCTACATGAGGGCCAAAGGTGACCACTGGCTTTTCTTCTTGTAGGTTCACCATGTCACTTATATCTTCCACCTGTGTGAGATTAATAAACTCTGAAATTCTTTCTTGTAAGCTAGTATTTTAGCCAATTCTAGAAGAGGTCCCTGAATTTTAACCTTCTCCAACTCTTTGGCCAAACTGAAGGCATGAGTTTGTTTAACAACTTTTTTAGTTTCGTCTTCACTCTTACTAGAATCTGCTGCTTGTTCGGGTATAAGAAAAAATATCTTAGAGTATTAGTGTCAACTGACTTGTCTTGGGAAGATTTAGCCTGCTGCACATTTGTTCTCTTAAGTGATTTTGTAGGTTTTTTACCATTACTGACCTATTTCACAGGGTCCTTTTGTTGTGGAGTCGCCATTGGAGGAGGAATGGAACCTTGTTGTTCACCTGCATTATCCTGCACTCTATATCTCTTTCTAGACCTTAAATCATACTTTTTATGTAACTCAGCTTGCATGAAGTCTGTGAATTTTCTACAGTATTCATCCATCTCATCTTGATCAAAAGATACTTCGGCTTCAGCATATTCTCCCTCCTAATCTTCCTCTCCATCCTCTTCTATTGCGTACATATAATATACCTAATCCTCGGCCTCCCTTTGGTCATCTTCTGTTGGCTCTGCGGGTGCTGATTCTATATACAACGGTGCTTGAACCTGGTCTTGATCTCTTCTTTCCCTCTGAAAAATTTGCAAGGGATGCCTTTTGAATTGAGGATTGAAACCCCCTCGGTTTTGATGTACGTGCCTTTGGGAGTTTTTATTTTCCAATTATATCTTAGATAGCTTATTTGTCAGATTTTTTATCACCCTTGCCATATATTCTATCCTCAGATCTTGCGATGATTCTTCTTTTTCTTTTTCCTTTTTCTTGGGCTGGCTGTTTCCCTTTTTCCTTTCTAGCTGTAGTCATATTAGCTTCAATCTCTAAAGCGTCTGTCTGTATTTTCTCAAGAGTAGGGGCTCTTCTCTCTCTCAATGTAAAGCTAAAATTAGCTTCAAAAGCCCCATCAAAAACTACCTTTGCTCCTACAGGGGGGGCTGAGGGCTTCATCTCTGCAGGTAAACTATTGTCTAATTTGTTGAATCTTTTTATAAACTCATAATTATTTTCATTAGGATTTCTTTTAATCGCATTAAACTCTGTCAATGAGTAACCATGATCTCTCTTCTCTTCCCATCTCCGAGTGAATTGAGTTTCTAACTCTTCCTAGTCATTTATGGAACCATTTAGTAAACCTTTGAACCACTTCCTAGCCTCTCCACTTAGAGACAACACAAATAGTCTCATCACAACATCAATATGTTCTACATTTAAATTCTCAACAAAAGTGAAAAACAAGGGTAAATGTTGTTATCTAGTTACTTCATCTTCTCTAGTGAAACGAGGAATTAATTCGAGGTATTCTTGAGGCATGGAATTCATTGGTTGCGAAAGATTTAGTGGTGCATATATATACGTTAAGAAAGCAGGTGCTGCCATATTAACAACTTGGTTAACTACTCCTTGGGTGGTTGAGGTTGATGAACCTGCTGTGAAAGTGAATGAAGGTGGAGGTAAAACTGATATGGGGGTAGGCTGATGGACAATAGCAGAGGGACCAACAACTATATTTGGTTGAGCTTGAGTGAAGGTAAAAGAAACAGACTCGAAGGAATGTTCTTCTAACTAGGGTTCTTGAAAATAAATGGGTGTGGAAGGGGTATCTTGTTCCAAGAAAGGGAGTTCCTTGGAAATATCTTGAAACAAAGGGTTATGAGAATTTATTCCAGGAGCAAGCAATGCAGGATCAGGTATTAAAGGAGTTTCAGGTTTCTGAGCCTTTTTAGAAACCAACCTTTCTGGATCTGGAAAAGCAGAGACTATCTGCTGTGAGTTATCTAACATCGTGTGAGGCATTTTGGAAGCCAAAATTTTGAAAATAACAAACACAACTGAATATTTCCTCCTCACTGAAAAACCAGAGGAAATAAATGCGAAAAACCCAGGGAAAATAAACTTCGTTTATTCGTCCCCGAAAATGGCACCAGAAAATGTTGTATCTCAAGAAACAATCCCTTGGCTGTGGTAAGGAATCAATGCTTGGGACATTTTATAAATGTATGTCACAATGACAATATCAAATGGCCTTTGTTTAACACCCTTGGAATTATGTTACTTAATACCCTCAATAATATGATATAATGAAAGCCTTCACAATGCCATAAACTGTTGATATTTGAATGGAATGAAAAGAAGAACTATAAGAGAAACTCAAAATGATATGCTGAAAACACAGAATCTACAACTTTTAAGTTTTAGAGGAGGTTCATGAAGGAAGAGAGAACTTAAAATAATATGTTGTAAACGCAGAATCTATCACTTTAAAGTTCTATCGGGAGTTTATGAAGAGAGAAGAGATGAGGTGAAGGAGCGTAAATTAAATTTATTTAACTCTTACTCACAAATGTAATTAAGATACCAACTGCTACATTAATTCACTTCTTTCAAAGAGGAATAGCCACAGAGAGAAATAGAAAATACGTATCAACATCAACATGTGTAGGAAACTTGATCTTCTTTCATTAATTTCTAAGAGGATTCAATCATAAACTAACATTCATCCATAGGTCCAAAACTCGGAACCTATTTTCTTTATTTTTGTCTCCTTAAATACATCAGAGTAGTTCGTAACTGTTGAACTTCTTGAACTATTCGGCTTCCTAAACTGTTAAGATTACTCGTGTAACTATAATAAGAAAACAAATTGAAACTTGGAACATGCTTCGTTTTGTTGAATTTGATGTTGTTGGTGCATCCTCCCGTAGTGCCAAGGTGGCCTTTCTGGTCATGATGCAGTGGCTGCACAACTTTGTAACAGCGCCTCCACGCCCAACTTGAATCAGTTTTCGTTCTCCTATCGGTGCCGATATATGCTTTTCTGCCTAACCCTGCCTATGCCCCTGTGCTTTCAAACCCTGTCACTCATATCACTTGCTACCCGACTCTGCCTCTTCTCCTTTTTTCTGCGTCGGGTCACTTACCCGAGTTTGTTTGTCGCGTTCTACCTATTTCTTCATTTCCAAGGCATTTCACCAGTTTCATGTTATAACGCTCTTTTCTTCCTTCGACATGGTTTAACACACGAAAATTACTTACTTCCAGATCTGAAAACCTTTGGAATCCACCTTTGAAACCGCATCACATCCACTCGCACATCGCACTTCGGAGACTTTAGCAATTATCTATCGCGTTTATCCTTTAAAATTCGCGACTTGTGATCGGTCCCCACCGCATTGCATATTGCGCTTCGACGCATTTAACATTTACCTCCGCACTTATTCTTTAAAACTTGCAATTTGCGATTTGCGATCGGGCCCCACCGCATCGCATATCGCACTTCGGTTCTTCTAATATGTACCTCTGCACTTATTCTTTAAAACTTGTGATTTTCGATTTGCAATCGGGCCCCACCGCATCGCATATCGCACTTAGGTGCTTTTAACATTTACCTCCGCACTTATTCTTTCAAACTTACGATTGGTGGTTTGCAATTAGATCTTCACCATCTATCTCTCCACTCTAGTTCTAAGCTTTGATCCTGATCATCCGTTTTTCCCTTTGCGCCTCCTCCAACTCTCTTAAGTATTCAAGGGAAATGCGCCCTTTTTCCGCCTTTGGGAAATTAGTTTGTTTTCTCCACGGTGTAACCCTCCTGAGCTTATCCGGTGTCCTGCCGCATTGGTCCCTCCTGAGCTTATCCGGTGTCCTGCCGTGCTGGTCCCTCCTGAGCTTGCGAATGAGCCCAACTCAACCCTATTTAGTGTGCAATGCTCTGAACGTGCCCATTGGTCCAGATCTTGAACTGTTCTGCACGTGAATGAGCCCAAATCGACCCACCTTCACATCTTATCATGTAATGTTAATGTACCAATATATAAATCAAAATTCTTCTATGACACAAAATTTTACATTTTCTATCATATATGGTTTTTTTTTTTTTTTTGAAACATATTTCAAAGGTAAATGCAAATGAGCCACAACACCCTCCACACTCACTATGGTGCACAGCCCCAGGCATCTAATTCTTTACACCCCTTCCAGACTTCGACATCCCAATCCAATACCAAGCACTTGGCCTATAATATCAGGCCCTTGGCCTCCTCAAGATGGTCCCACAGCCCCTCAATAGCTATACAAGACAAAGGAACCATTGGCATATGTGGTGTTGATTGAGTTTGTCCCCAGCCCATATGGTGTTACATATTCTCCCTCATAGTTTTTGTGGCTCATTTTGCATTTACTTTTGAAATATATCTCAAAACACCAAAAAAGCATATATGTTAGAAAATATAAAAAAATTTATGTAGAAAAGAATTTGGATTTATTTGTTGGTGTATTAACATTATGTGTGGAGATGTGAAGGCGGGTCAAGTCGGGCTTATTCGTGTGGAGAATAGTTCAAGAGTTGAGTCGATTGATGCATTCAGAACGTTACGCACAAGGCAGGGTCGAGTCGTGCAAATACACTTACAGAACAGTGTTCATAGGCTTAATCATAATCGCATGTGGAAGGCGTGTCCGCATATCGTAAATCGAAATCGCAAGCTCAGGAGGAATGGCGCTAAGGGATGAGTTATAAATGCCGAAATGTGAAATGCGACAAGGTTTCAAATCACTGATTGTGATTTGCGATCGGCCCCACCTCCACTTTCCATGTCATCCCCACCTCTATCGCACATCGCAAGCTCAAGAGGAATGGCACTAAGGAATATGTTATAAATTTCGAAGGCCGAAATGTGATAAGGGGCGAATGCGATATAGTTTAGAGCTTGATCTAAATTTTTTAAAGTCTGGCCATGGGACCCTCTCGCACATCGCACATCGTAAATCGCAAAGCTCAGGCGGAATGGCACTAAGGAATGAGTTATAAATGTTGAAATGAAAAATGCGACAAGGGGCGAATGCGATGTAGTTTCAGAGTTAAATTGAAAAGGATTTAAAATCCGCAAGTAAGGACCTTTCCTTTGAGAAATCACATCAGAGGTAAGAGGAGGCTTATAACGGAGCAGCATGGAAAGCCGAAATGCAATGGAAAGGTGGACACAATTCCATTCAAAGGTTAATTCAAAATTATTAAAAGTCCTGGATTATTTGTAGTTGCGTTGTTTTATGAAGAAAGGTGAACTTGGGCAGTAGACTCAGGTAACTCCCCGACCTCGTGCAAAACAACATTGTATGCGGTGGCGCCTTGTAAATAAATGAAAGATTGAACGTTACGGGCACGAGTAGAAGAGGAAAAGTCGAGCAGAAGGGGACATGATAATATTGTTTGAAATGCAGAGGCATAGGCAGAGTCAGGCAAAAGGAGCATATAGTGGCACCGTTGGAAATGCAACAGCTGGGTCAAATCGGGTAAAGAGGCATCATTGTGGAATTGTTTGAATACCACATCAAAAATAGAAAAGACATGATAGCAAGCAGAAAAGATAGATATTGAACTCTGGAAGAAATGCAGGGAAAGGATGTTTGATCCGTCAGAGAGATACATCAACACTTCAGGGAGACGCATCAGCAACAAATCAGATTCAACAAAAAGAATAATATTTCAAGTTTTAATTTGTTTTATTTGTTTGTTAATATCGAAGCTATAGTGATGTCCTCAATTGCAATGTAATGAGTAGTTTTAACAGTTTAGGTAGTCGAAGTAGTTCAAGAAATTATAGCAGTTACGAACTGTTTTTGATGTTTTAAGAAAGCAGAAAGAAAGAACAAGGGTTCCAAGTTTCGGACCTTTGGAAGACTAAAAATTTGGTACTTAATTTTCTGAGGAATTAATGAAAGAAGCAGCAAGTTTCCTGCAACTGTTGATGGTGGTTCGATTTTCCTGTGCCATTCTTTGTCCCTTCTTCCTTGAATGAAGTGAAGTAATGTAGTTGTCGGTCTCTTAATTACTGCTGTGAGTAAGAGTTAAATAAACTTAATTTGCACTCCTTTAGTCCAACTCCTCTCCCTTCATAAACTCTTTCTGGAACTTGAAATTAATAGATTTTGTGTTTACAACATATTATTTTGAGTTTCCTCTCTCTCCATAAATTCATTCTGAAATTTAGAGTGGTAGATTGTGTGTTACAACATATTATTTTGAGTTTCTTCTACAGTTCTTATTTTCCATTCAGATATCAGCAGTTAATGGCATTGTAGAGTCTTTCATTATACCATATTGTTAAGGGTTTTAAAGAACTATTTTCCAAGGGATTAAACAAAGACCACCTGATATAATTACTTTGCGACACACTTTTAAAAAAAATGTCTTAAGCACTTATTCCTTTCCACATCCAAGGAATTGTCTCTTAAGATACAACATTTTCGTGCGCCGTTGCTGGGACGAAGAGACAAAGTTTATTTTCCCTGGGTTTTTCACATTATTTCCTCTGGTTGTTCAGGGAGGAGGAATATTTGGTTGTGCTTTTTATTCTTAGAATTATGGCTCATAAAAGGCTGCACACGAGGTTAGATACCTCACAGCAGAAGATCCTTTCTTTTTCAGACCCTAAAATATTGGTTTCTAAAAGGGTTCAGAAACCCAAAACCCCCTCAACACCTAGTACTGCCATGTCTTCTCCTGGCATTAGTTCTATTAATCCTTTGTTTGAAGATATCTCTAAACTACTTCCTTTCTTGGAACAAGATTCACCTGTCACACCAACTTATTTTCAAGAAACTAAGTTAGAAGAACACTCCTTTTAGTCTGTTTCTTTTACTTTTACTCAAGCTCAACAAACTCCAGTTGTTGGTCCCTCTGCTATTGTCCATCAACCCACCCCCATATCAGTTTTACCTCCACCTCCATTCATTTTCACAGCAGGTTTTTCGACTGCATCTAACCAAGGAACAATCAATCAAGGTGCAAGCATGGCAGCACCAACATTTTCGTTGAACATATATGCTCCACTTAACCTTCCACAACCAATGAATGCAATTCCTCAAGAGTATCTTAAATTAATCCCACGTTTTACTCGAGAAGAGGAAATAACTGCAGAAAAACACTTGTCTGTGTTTTGTAATTTTGCTGAAAATATGAATGTAGAACATCTTGATGTTGTAATGAGGCTTTTTGTTCGGTCTCTCGATGGAGAGGCAAGAAAGTGGTTTAAGGGATTGCCAAATGATTCTATTAATACATGGGAAGAACTGGAAAATCAATTCACTCAGAGATGGGGTGAAAAAATGGATCATGGATATTCACTAACAAAATTCAATGCAATCAAGAGAAAACCATATGAGAGTATATCAGGTTTTATCAAAAGATTCAATAAATTTTATAACAGTTTTCCTGTAGAAATGAAGCCCCCTCCTTGTGGAGCAAAGGTGGTTTTTGTTGGGGCTTTTGAAGCTAATTTTAGTTTCATGCTTAGAGAAAGGAGATCCCCTACTCTAGAGCAGATACAGACAAATGCTTTATAAATTTAAGCTAATACGACTACAGCTGAGAAGGAGAAAGGGAAAAAGCCATTCCAAGAGAAGGGGAAAGAAAAAGAAGAATCACCACAGGATCGAAGAATTGAAGATATGACAAAGGTGATAAAAAAAATTTCAAATAAGCTAGTTAAGATGGAATTGGAAAGTAAAAACTCCCAAAGACAAGAACAAAAAAATTGAGGAGGACTTAACCCTCAATTCAGAAGACAAACCCTGCAAATTTTGCAGAGGGAAAGAAAAGATCAAGACTAGGTTCAAGCACCATTGTATGAAGCAGCACCTAGAGAGTCAGCAGAAGATGACCAAAGAGAAGTTGAAGATCGAGTATCTGTTATGTACACAATAGAAGAGGATGAAGAGGAAGATTATGAGGGAGAATATGTTGAAGCTGAAGTATATTTTAATCAATATGAAATGGATGAATACTGTAGGAAATTCACATATTTCATGCAAGCTGAGTTACATAAAAAGTATGAGTTAAGGTCTAGAAAGAGATCTAGAGTGAAGGATAATGAAGGCGAACAACAAGATTCTACTCCTCCTCCAATGACGACTCTGCAACAAAAGGACCCTGTAAAACAAGTTAGTAATGGAGAGCAACCTGTAAATTCAGTTAATAGAACAAATGTGCAGCAGGGTGAACCTTCCCAGAGCAAAGCAGTTGATACTAATATTTTGGAGACAGTTGTTCCTGTACCTGAACAAGAGGCAAGTTCTAGAAAGAGTGAAGAAGAACCTGAAAAAAATGTTAAACAAACTCATGCTTTCAGTTTGACAAAAGAGTTGGAGAAGGTAAAAATTCAGGTACCTCTTCTAGAATTAGCTAAAATACCAATCTACAAGAAAGAAATTTCAGAACTTACTAATCTCACATAGATTGAAGATATAAGTGACACTATGAACTTACAAGAAGAGAAGCCAGTGGTCACCTTCGGTCCTCATGTAGAAGAAGTAGATCCTTCTTTTCCACCATTCTATATTTCTCTGTTGCTTCATGATTTTCTTCTCCATAATTGTATGTTGGACCCAGGAGCATCCCATAATCTCATTCCATTGTCTGTTAAGAAGGAACTAAACTTGTAGATTACCAAACCTTACAGGGATATATATTCATTTGATTCCAAAAGGGTGAAATGTGTTAGGTTAATTAAATATGTAGTAGTTTCTTTGGCACAAATTTGATCAAAGAGTATAGTCATTGATGTATTGGTTGTTGACATTCCAGCCAGGTTTAGAATGCTCCTGTCAAGATTTGGGGATCAAAGTTTTCACTTATGCTATCATTCCTGTTTTCAATGGGGAAGAAAGGAGATTTTACAAGGAAACAAGGTTTGTGAATACCTCTACTAAGAAAGATGCAGGAAATTCCCCTATTTATAGTCGAGAAATAGAAGATATTTCATGTTTCATGCTGCATGAAGATGCAGAATTTGCTGAAGAAATAAGGAAGAAGCTCTCTTCAGCAATTGTAAATAATGAGCTACACTCGAAAAATATTTGGAAATGCTACTTTGATGGTGCCTACTCCAAGGAAAGCACAGGAGCTGGATTCTTACTGATATCGCCAGAAGGTAACCTCATGCCTTTTTATTTTAAGTTATATTTTGATTCAACAAACAACGTGGTTAAGTATGAGGCCTTAATCTTAAGTCTTCAATTTGCTAAACAGATGGCAGTTCCATGTATTTCAATTTTTTGTGACTCTGAATTGATAATAGGATAGGTTAAAAATCATTTTCAGACCAAGCATCCGAGAATAAGATCATATAGAAATGAATTTTGGGATTTGATAGAGAACTATTTTGAAGCATTCAATCTTCAGTTCATTCCGAGGGAGGGGAACAAGTTGGCGGATTCATTAGTAGTTACAGCTAGTACCTTTAAGCCTCCATTGAATCCAAGGTTAAGGTATGAGGTTGAAATTAGACATAGGCCCTCTATTCCTGATAATGTGAAACATTAGCAAGTGTTTGAATATTATGAGAAGATAAATCATTTTCTGATAATGATTGGAAACTTTGAAGATGTTGAGATAGATCAAGAAGAAGAACATACAGAGCAGAAAGGAGAGATAAGAAACATTAAGCAATCAATAGGTGAGCAGAATATTATCCAATTGAAAGACAATATCCTCCCTAAAGGACTGGTTCCCCTTGAAAGAATATTTGATTCTAATGATGCTGCTGTTAATTCAAAGAAAATACATCAAGAGGAAGAGATGGAAGATTGTAATTTGGGAACTCAGCAGGAGCCAAAAATGGTGAAATTATTCAAGGGTGTTCCCAAAAATTATAAAGAAAGAATTTGTATTTTTAATAAATATATGGATGTGTTTTCTTGGTCTTATGAAAACTTGAAAACGTATGATAAAAGCATAATACAACATAATATCCCATTGAAAGAAGGAATCAAACCACACAAACAAAAGCTCAGACAGATTAATCCATTACTGTTAGCTCTAATTGAAAAGGAAGTGAAGAAATTGTTGCAAGCAAAAATCATAGTCCCTCTTAGATATTCAATTTTGGTTTCTAAACTGGTTCTTGTGAGGAAGAAAAATGGAGAGATAAGATTATGTGTGGACTTCAAGAATTTGAACAGAGCATCTCTAAAGGATAATTATCCTTTACCTAAAATGGATTATGTCTTACAGAAGGTGACATAAGCTTACAAGATGTCTATGGTTGATGGATTCTCTGGATACAATCAAGTGGTAGTGGATCAAGAAGATAAAAAAAATACAGCTTTCACAACCCCCTGGGGCACCTTCATGTATGCAAGGATTCCATTTGGTCTTATGAATGCAGGTGCAACTTTTTCAGAGGGCCATGGACATAGCATTTGTTGGATACAAGTATGTGGTTATATATTTGGATGATGTAACTATTTTCTCACGATCAAATGATGAACACCTCAAACATATGCAAAGAACTTTCGAAAAGTGCAGGATGTATGGTCTGTCACTAAATCCCAAAAAATCATTGTTTTCCTTGGAGGAAGGTAAATTATTGGGTCACATAGTTTCAAAACAGGGGGTAAAGATTGATCCAGCAAGGGTGGAGGCAATTTAGACCAATCCTTTGCCCAGAAGCAAGAAATACATTCAGATATTTTTCGGAAAAATAAACTTTCTGGGAAGATTTGTACCAAATTATGCTGAGATCGTGAGAAATATAACTGACATGTTGAAGAAAAATGCAGAAGTGAGGTGGGCTAATGAAGCAAGAGAAGCATTTTCTAGAACAAAATAAGCACTCCAGGAAGCTCCTGTTTTAATAAGTCCTTATTATCAAAAGGTATTTCAAATATTCTCATTTGCTTCCCCCACTACTATTTTTGTTGTGTTATTGCAAAAAAATGAGAATAGTAAGGAATGGCTAGTGGATTTCTTCAGCAAAGTTCTCAGAGACGCTGAGCTCAAATATAAAATTTTGGAGAAACAAGTGTATGCATTGGTCAAAGCACTCAAATCCTTCAGGACTTATGTGCTACAATCCCAAATAACTGCTTATGTACCTAATTTTGTTGTCAAAGACATGCTGGTTCAAAGTGATGTTGAAGGAAAAAGAGGAAAATGGATAGCTAAAATGCAGGAGTATGATTTGGAAATTAAACCCACCAAGTTAATCAAAGGACAGGGTTTAGCAAAGTTGCTAACAGAAATGGATTTTCAAGCATTGGGAATTAATCTCTTAGCACCAGTGGATGGAGCTGACAATGAAGAAGGTCAATTTTGCCCAAAACAGGTATTCAATACCTATTTTTGTGTTCAGATTGGTATAAAGATGTTGTTCATTGCATGTGTTTATTTTCTTGTCCATCTTCACTTTATAGAACCAAATACAGAGCTCTCAAGCTTAAATATCAGCCATATGTCATAATAGAAGCAAATTTGTACCGGAAAGATCATGCTGGTATTTTGTTGTTGTGTTTAACTGAAGGTGAATCTATTGAGGTTATCAAGGAATATCATGAAATTCTATGTGGAGGAAATTATAGTTGTAAGGTCGCAGCCCATAAAATCCTCAAGTCAGGTTTCTATTGGCCCACCCTGTTTGCAGATGTATATATATTGGTTAGAAGTTGTCAGAAGTGTCAATTGTTTGTAGAAAAGAAGAGACTTGCTCCATTACCTCTCATTCCAATATTCATAGAAGAGTCTTTCAGGAAAAGGATACTGGACTTTATTGGAGAGATCAATCCACCATCAAGTGGGCACTTCAAATGGATTCTAACTACTACTGATTACTTCACAAATTGGGTTGAAGCAATCCCCACCAAGAAAGAAAATGACCAAGTGGTGATGAAGTTTCTGGAGGAGAACATCTTAAGTAGGTTTGGTTGTCTAGTCAAGATTTTAACTAATAATGCTCAGGTATTTAATTATGCTTGATTCATTAATTTCTGTTAAACATATAATGTAATTTTTTCACATTCCACAACCTACCATCCACAAGGGAATGGATTAGCAGTGTCTTCAAACAAGACATTGGTCAGGATTATGAAGAAGACAGTCACCGAAAATCTGAAGGACTAGGATTCAAAGTTGAAGTTTTCTCTTTCGGCAGTCTGAGGAACCACTAGGAGGTCTACTGGCAAGTCACCCTATGAATTGTTTTATGGAACTCAAGCACTATTTCCTACTCAGTTGGCTAAACTAGTGATTGATTTCCTTCAAGAAGCTCAGGAAGAACCTAATGTTCTAGTGAGAAGATTGAACAAAGTGATCGAATCAAGTGAAAAAAGAAACAAAGTTAGAGATAACTTGATTTCTTATCAGGAAAAGATGAAGTCCATATTTGACAGAAAAGAAAAGGAAATCCTCTTCCAAGGAGGAGATTTAGTATTAAGATGGGACACCAGAAGGGAGGATAAAGGAAATCGTGGTAAGTTTGACCCTCTCTGGTATGGTTCGTACATAATTTCTGAAGCCATATCAAACAACACTTTCATCATAGAATATTTAGATGGAGAATATCTGCAGCTACCTGTGAATGGGCAGTATTTGAATCATTATTTTGAGCATTAAAAGTCAACATTCCACCATTGTAAATACTGGATTTCTCATTGTTCATATGTCACCAAGAAATATTTGACTCCATTCCCAATGGATAAGGCACTAATTTGCGGTTCTTAGCGCTTCTATGGAAAAAATCACTATCCCCAGGTGGAGCCAGATGTTGTGGCTCATTTTGCATTTACTTTTGAAATATTTCTCAAAACACCAAAAAAAGCATATATGTTAGAAAATGTAAAATTTTTGTATGTCGAAAAGAATTTTGATTTATATGTTGGTGTATTAACATTATGCGCAGAGATGTGAAGGTGGGTCGAGTCGGGCTTGTTATCACTCAGTAATTTCTCAAGGTTAAAGAAAGAACTCACCGAGGTAACCACAAACCTACTTTGGAGTTTAGGATCTAGCCCTCCTAAACTCAGAGAGGGCTCTCTCTGTATGATTTAGCTTTATTTGAAATAGATATTAGGATAGTTATATAGGGAAAAAAAATTTTGAGTTTTGGATTTGTTTTGGTGGGAAAATCACTTAATGAGATGGATAGTAATAGATCTGGTTTTCATTGGGCAAATGGAGTCAATGTGTCAAGCAGACAAATCAGGATCAAGGTCTAAAGTCAAATATTTTCAGGGCAAGATAGCAGAGTCACTCAAGATCTTTAGAGGCTGATTTGTGAAGTGGTTTTAATCAGGATAAAGAGTAATCAAGGATTCTTTGATTTGGATAAGGAATGAATAGGTAGGGGTCAATTGAAATTAGGGAGAAATTAAGGGTTCCCTAGTCTGGATATCAGCAGAAAACATTAAAATGAAAACCAGTAAATAACAAAGTGCTTTTAACAAATTCTGATATATCACTTCTTGATTTCACATTAAAATTTAGAACACATTTATGAATGAATGGAAAACATAAGAATATTAACAAGTAACATGAGAAAGTACTTCACTTAAATGGCCCAACACATGAATCCTAAAATATGATGCTTTATTGCTTTGATCCAGCATGCTGAATTGAACTTGGTACAAAAACCCTTCAGGTTCAAAAAATATGACTACATAAATCTTCAGCAATTAATCCACCCTCAATACTTCAAATTATGAAGTATTTATACAAATTCTAAACTAGAATATCTTGAAAAAATATCAAGATTGGTTTACAAATATCTCAACTGTATTACATAAATAGAACTTAAATAAAGGACACTCAAAACTAATGAATCTATTTTGCACTATATTTATGGATTGATGGTGACAAATAAGAGAAATTCCAATTTGATATCAACTCTTAGTTGATGATGAGGTTTCCAAGTCACTAACTATCTCCTTCCTTTGTGCATTTTACTTCAAAAGTTCTGGGTCCAGTGATACCTTTTTATATTTAAATATGTGATAGATATGTAAAAACTGAAAGAGGTTATTGTCGATAAATATGTTATTGAGATAAAACTCTTTCATTTTCGCAAAATTTAGTTCCATCTATTCACAATATACTCTGCAAACATATGTGTAAAAAAGAACTTTGCACAGTCCGAAAACTAGGATGTGAAGATGAGCATGTATCTCTCATTATGTAATAACTGTGTAAAAAGTGAGATAGGTTTTTTTATATTTGCCTCTTAGGAACACAAACCTCTTCCATTTTTTCAAAATTCATCTTGGATTGGCCACAATAGTTTCTATAAAACTATGACTTAAACAGGAAATTTCTGGAAAATGTCCCTTCCTGCTCTGTTTTCATCTTTTAAATTTATTGTTATTTTAACTGTTTTGACTTTTACTTCGGATAAAATTCATTGTTGCTAGTAAAAGTGTTTTTATCTCAGTTTAACCATTACTGCCTCCGTGTTTACTTTTACCGTTTTACCTTGACTGCTTTATTACCTTTTCACTTTTACCTTTTACAGTAAGAGTGAGTAAAATATGTCCTGGAGAGTTGCTGATGGAAATGTTTTCATCCTTTGTTCTGATCACTTATGAAAAAAAATTTCTCTTTGAGTAAATGATTTCTTTCTATTCTATTTCTTGGAATCTTTCGTTTAAGTAAAATCATTTGAATTCATTTCCTTGTGAGTTATTTGGAATAAACAATTTGAACTAGTATCAATTTGTTTTCAAAATTCTCCTTCTGCTAATAACCTGCAAAAATCAAACAATTTGTTAATAAAACACAAGTCGGAAGGGAACCCAGTAATGAATTTAGGGAACAGGGAATACAATGAAAGGAGTTTTTCCATAGCAGGGGTTTCTCGCAATTTCACAGAGGTGTGGGAATAAGGGTAGAGATGGGTTCTGAACCTCAAAATAGCTTAACACATTGGTGCGGGGTAATAATAGTTTACCACAAAGTAGAGTGAGTATGTTTTTCGCAAATGCGGAGATATTACCACAATGGTTCATGATTTTCATTGCAATGTTTTATTTCCTTTAGCGCAGAGTGGAACAGTGTTTTATCACAGTAGAGGAATGATTTAACGCATTTGTGCAAGGGTGGGCAAGTCGTTTTCGCATCGCGGGGTCAACAGGTAAGCGATTTATCACATGAGACAACAGTGGTTTTCGCATAGGAGGAAAGTGGTTAACGATTTTATGCGAACAGATGCGATAAACTGTGGGAAGTATGCGTGGCATGGAGAGGTCGGGTGAAACTACCCATTTCACAAGCTCTGGGGGTGTTAACTATCGTGTAATGAAACGTGCGATAAGCAATAACCATGGTCGGATCTAGTGGGTGAAAGGCGAATGGCCAGGATGATGCGATAGAGTTGCATGGTAGATGGGCGTGGGGCCCGGGAGTGTTTTATACGATGGTTTCAATGTTTTATACGTTAAAACATAGTTTGAACATAAAGTCTTATTGTTTTAACGGGATAGGTGGATAGGCAGATTACATAGCAAATAAGTTATATACATGTGTAATGTAATCTTCGGCGGGTTAATATAAACCAAGGTTAGTTTAAATCTATGGGGGAGCGGGAATATATCACATGGGATATTTAAAACCATAGGTTAAACATTATTAAATTGGGTTTTGGGGTATTTAATAAATGAATTAATATAATTACGGGATGGGGTATTATAAGGGAATTAATAAAATAAGTTAATTGTTAATATGAAATTGAATGAGAGGAAATGCATATAAACACTAAGTAAAGTGTGTTTTAAGTGTTTTTGGCATGTTTTCATAATGGTAGCCCCTTTTTACACTTACACTTAGGATAAATAGAATTTTGTGGGTTTTTTTAATGTTTTTGTATGAAATGAAATTAGTTAAGGGGGCTTTTTACTTTCCCTAAGCAAAAAGGTGTTTTAACTTAGAAAAATGGATTTTATCTTAGGAAAATGGGTGCTAATCTTGAGGAAATGGGTTTTTATGAAGGGAATCCAATACTTAGTACCAATCAGTCATTAAGCCTTGGGTCTGGTCCCAACAAAAGTCAGAGAAATGCTCTGAGCCTTTATGACTAAAGGTTTTGAATACTAGAATATTTTGAGGGGAGGAAAATTAGTAATTCTGCCAGATGATGTTTTTATTACATGCCTTGTGCAACTTCTTCTACTTACCTATCATTTATTCTACTATTTTATCATTATTTTCATGGGTGCATCTGAGCTTGCAACCCTAAATCCATTTTTCTTTTAAAGCATAAACTATCTAATTCTAACCTTATTTCATTCGAGGTCTCAAATTAAACTGTTGAGCTCCTCATTTATTCACTAACTATCTACTGATTTGTCAAGTTTAAACTGTTTGACAGATATTTATTCTCTATCTATAAACATGAAATTTAAAACATGAAAAAGTTAAGATTAAACTATTTAACTCATCATGGATTATGGCATTTTGAACAAGTTGCACATAATCATTATTTTTGTAGTAAAAGTAAATAGTAGTGGCATTTTGACTTGCATCACTTTCATGTCTTATTCTTATTTCCTTTTGTTTTTGGGGTCCATTTTTTATTCTTTTTTATCTTTTTCTTTTCAAATCCTTTGATCTTTCTTTTAGGACTTTTACCCTCTTTTCAATTTTTATTATTTTTTCAAATATGGGAAAACAACTTGAAGAAAGCAAGGTATGTACATATTTACAAGACTAACCAAAGTCAATTCAAAAATTATGAACCCCATTATTATAGGACCCTAATAGGTCTTATTCGCGTGCATAACAGTTCAAGATTCGGGTCGATTGATGCATTCAGAACATTGCACACAGGGCAAGGTTGAGTCGTGAAAATACACGTGCAAAACAGGATTCTGAGGCTTAATCACAATCGCATGTGGAAGGCCTGCCCACATATCACAAATCGCAATCACAAGCTCAGGAGGAATGGTGCTAAGGGATGAGTTATAAATGCTGAAATGTGAAATGCGACAAGGTTTCAAATTTTCGATTGATATTTGCGATCAAACCCACCTCCAATTTCCATGTCATCTCCACCTCTATCTCACATCGCACATCGCAAGCTCAGGAGTAACGGCGCTAAGGAATATGGTATAACCTCTGAAGGCCCAAATGCGATAAGGGGCAGATGCAATGCAGTTTGGAGCTCGATCTAAAGTATTTAAAGTCTGGCCGTGGGACCCTCTCGCACATCACACATTGAAAATCGCAAAGCTCGGGAGGAATGGCTCTAAGGAATGAGTTATAAATGACAAAATGTGAAATGCAACAAGGGGCGGATGCGATGTAATTTCAGAGTTAAATTGCAAAGGATTTCAAATCCGGAAGTAAGGATATTTCCTTTGAGAAATTGCATCAAAGGTAAGAGGAGGTTTATAACGGAGCAGCATGGAAAGCCAAAACGCAATGGAAAGGTAGGCACAATGCCATTCAAAGGTTAATTCAAAATTATTTAAAGTACAGTATTGTTTGTAGTTGCATTGTTTTATGAAGAAAGGTGAACGTGGGCAGTAGACTAGGGTAATGCCTGACCCCGTGCAGAACAATGTTGTATGCGGTGGTGCCTTGTAAATAAATGGAAGACTGAATGCTATGGGCACAAGCATAAGAGGTAGAATCAGGTAGAAGGGGACATGATAACATTGTTTGAAACGTAGAGGCATAGGCAGAGTCAGGCAAAAGGAGCATATAGTGGCACCGTTGGAAACGCAATATCCGGGTTAAGTGGGGCAAAGAGGCATCATTGCGTAATTGTTAGAATACCACATCAGAAACAGAAAAGACATGACAATAAGCAAAAAAGACAAATATTGAACTCTGTAAGAAATGTAAGGTAAGGATGTCTGATCCGTCAGGGAGACACATCAACACTTCAGGGAGATGCATCAGTAGCAAATCAGATTCAACAAAAAGAATAATATTTCAAGTTTTAATTTGTTTTCTTTGTTTGTTAAGATCGAAGCTATAGTGATGTCCTTAAATGCAATGTAATGAGTAGTTTTAATAGTTTAGGTAGTCAAAGTAGTTCAAGAAATTATAGCAGTTACGAACTGTTTTTGATGTATTTAAGCAAGACAGAAAGAAATAACAAGGGTTTCGAGCTTCGGACCTTTGGAAGACTAAAACTTTGGTACTTACTTTTTTGAGGAATTAATGAAAGAAGCAGCAAGTTTCCTGCAATTGTTGATGGTGATTCGCTTTTCCCGTGCCATTCTTTGTCACTTCTTCCTTGAATGAAGTGAAGTAATGTAGTTGTCGGTCTCTTAATTACATATGTGAGTAAGAGTTAAATAACCTTAATTTGTGCTCCTTTACTCCAACTCCTCTCCCTTAATAAACTCTTAATGGAACTTGAAAGTAATAGATTATGCGTTTACATCATATTATTTTGAGTTTCCTCTCTCTCCATAAATTCATTCTGAAATTTAGAGTGGTATATTATGTGTTACAACATATCATTTTCAGTTTCTTCTATAGTTATTCTTTTCCATTCAAATATCAGCAGTTAATGGCATTGTAGATTCTTTCATTATACTAGATTGTTAAGGGTTTTAAAGAATTAGTTTCCAAGGGATTGAGCGAAGACCAGCTGATATAATTACTTTGTGACACACTTTTTAAAAAAGTGTCTTAAGCACTGATTCCTTTCCACAACCAAGGAATTGTATCTTAAGATACAATAGTAGGTATGGGATCCCACGAGATCATTAAATAAACCGGCCCTCTCGGTCCATTTGTAGATTTCCTTCCAATCACCACATTTCAACATGCATCCAATGCATTAGTTATAGTCATAACATCATAGAAAATAATCCACATGCCAACTCTTACATGTCATCATGATAACATAACATCGTTGTTAATCACAACATTCTGAATAATAAAGAATTGCATACTCTTGCATGTCATAAAATATATATGTAATTCCACATGCTTCACATCATGAAATACCATCATAAGTTATGACATCAACATATTTACATCAAATACATATCATGACATCACATAATAAATGAAATCACATGTCAATGTAACCTCATATCATAACATCATAATCCATATAACAATATTAACCTCCCATCATAAATATTTCCCACTTTTCACATACCATCACATCATGAAACATTGTCATAACATTATACTTAAACATTTCCATGTTGATATAAAAATAATTGAAAACATAACCTCATACATAGTACCATAATGTATCAAAAAAAATAAATAGCTATTATACATGATCAAAGAATATAAACCACCACTTAATTTTAAGTTATAATTAGTGTATACTTATTCTTAAAATTTTCCTCAAAAAATGGAGATCTCTGACTCATTCCCATCTTATTAAATTTAGTATAATAAAAATATATATTAATAAATAGCACCATCTGTTTTTAATGGATCAAATTATTTTGATTACTAGTTTCCACTTTTATGGCAAACTTCTTTCCTTAATCAAATTAAACCCTATTCTAGGTCATATATATCTAAATTACATCTAACTTTACATAATATGGGAATTTATATCCTGTCCACAACCATATTTCATTCAAATTTTAAAGTTTATTTTAAATCTTTATTTACTATATTATTCCTTAGTAAATTATCATGTAACTACTTTTTCTCATATTTTTATGAAAAACTATACATAATTTCATCATAATATTTTCTTCTTTATTACTTATATTTCTCCTAACAATGATAATGCATGAAAAAAAGAAATGGAACTAATGGAACTCCTAATACCATAATCCAAGTACTTATATTATTTTGGTGTATCAATTATTCTTAGAATATGACTTGAGACTAGCTAACCTAGAAACAAATAGTTACTGCATATAGTAAAAATTTTCAAGAGCAAACATACTTGGACACCTCTCAACATGTAAAGTTAAAAAAAATAACCTTTCGATGTATTCCTAAGAAATCAAGACAAATTCATCATTTATATCTTCCATCATCCACATTAAATCTAAATCATTAAATTACATCAATGTTGCTATATTGTTAGGGGACATTACAATTGATGTCAACCTAAACAGCACCAGGGGATCCCTGATATTTCATGGGAATTTTTACTTGGAAAATTTCTCTATTCCGATTCAAGGATATTTGGGATGGTTTCTACTTGTCGAGATGTTTCTGTTGATATATGGCACGTCATGTAATTCTTCACGGTTTGAGAGATATTCGTGTTTGAAGTTAGTAACCCAGTTAGTGGGATAAAACCCCATGGGGTTGTGGCATGACACTAATCATTGGTTGTGGTCATTGAATAGTCAATAATTAATATTTTTTTAAGATCCTAAAATCCATCCAATGTTCACTTGTTGAAGACCCTCTCAACCTAAGCATTTATACAGATTGTGACCCTCACATCCTCCTCATGTAAGGATTTCTCTACTAAAAACAGGACATCGTGAAATTTTCGCTATTAATTTTTTTGTTGAGAAGCTTCAGATTCTCAAACAAAAAACCCACTTGGGCGTAAGCCTGATGAAGCTCGTGTCCAAATTTCAGATCTTGGTTCGCTATATTTTTGGAGATACAATCTGTGGAAGTTAGGGTTTTTGCAGGCTTCTGAATTTCATCTCAAAGAGGTGACCTTAGGAAAATCATCATAAATCTCTCTCTGAGAAGCGGATTGGAATTTTGTAAGAATTGATGGATATTCACAGACTTTATTTTTCTATGTATCAATTTCAGATCCGAAGGAAGAAACAATGACACGTGGCTTGCCGTACAAGTTCGCTCTACTGAACTAGTCCATAATTAGGTCATTGTGATAGATTGGGCATAACTTTGCCTTGAAGAATCCAAATCGGGTCACACCTGTGGCATTGTAAATAAGACTTATAGGGATACTACAGGACCAAAGATCACATATTGGTATCTAAAATCATAGAGATACATCAGATTCAATATTGAGCTCGTAGAAGGCAAGAAAAATCTGGATCATGTGTTGTCAAGGGCTACAAAGGACCAGATTTTCTAGGGCAGCAAAGCAAAGAAAAGTGCAACAGAGGTAAGAATATTCTGTATATGCATGTCCATATCTTAATTGAATTAGGTTCTTTGTATTCTAATGTGTTTTTTTGTTTAGCACTGACATATGCTCTGTAGGATGAGGTAAGTTTTGTTATTATCATGTCATGGGTATTTCCTTGAAGACTTTTTGTAGGTATTATATATTCATCAAGATAACACTCAATGCATGATCTAATGTTCTGAAGAGTGAGAAAGGATAGCATGACAAGAGCAGTAATCAAGTTGCAAAATAGTAGCAAGAAGTTCACCAGAGGAAGTCTTCAAGTGGGCAGCACTACATACAGTCATTGTAAAGGTATCATTGTACCGAGTCATTATAAAAGCATCATTGTAAAAGTTGTACAAGTGTCTATTTTCCAAGATTTGAAGAGGTAGTTTTGGGAGGTCTAGGATCATCATTAGGTGGTTGTGTTATAGTTGGGGTTATGTTCTAGTGTGTCTTCTTCTTCTACATTATTCTATATCATTGTAAAGTGGACCATTTTCCCTGGTACGGGAGTCAATTCTTCTTTTATTCTTCTATAGGGTGGTAGGGTGGTGCTAGGGTGAGTTTTAGATCATTGGGTGTTGGGGCATCCATTCAATTGACGACTGAAGAATCTCGGGTGTTGGAGCGTCCATCCAGTGGGAGATGGAGAAGAATGTTTTTTTCTAGATTCTAGGAAGTTGGAGCTTTCTTTTCAATTGGAGTTGAAGATTAAAGAATTATTAGAAAATAATTCAGGTGGTTTTTGTCCCAGAGGGGGTTTCCACCTTAAAAAATGTGTGCATTTGTGCTCCTTTTGTTTACTGCTATCATTGTACAAACACTAATAATAATTTAAGATTAACTAATGCTCTGAAATATTAATAAGAATACTAATTGAAAGGAATACGAATTCACCACCCCCCCCCCAACATTTCCAACATGATTCTTATAAATACCGATGGCGTTGGTGTTATCGCAGAAGATTGGAATGGGCTCATCAAACTTTACTTGAATATCATGCAAGGTTTGTTTCATCCAAAGGACTTGGGTACAACAAGTTGGTGTTGATATGTATTATGCTTCTGCTATGGATAATGAGATTGAATATTGCTTCTTGCTTAACCATGAGACAAGACAACCACCTAGATAGAAGGTTGCTCCACTAGAGCTCTTACGATCATCAACACTTCATGTCAAATCTGCATCGATATAAGCTTCAACGGTTAACTCCTTTCCTTTAGGATACCATAGTCCATATTTTTTTGTTCCCTTAAGATATCGAAAAATAATTTTTACCTCAATAACATGGGATTCCTTTGGTGCTGCTTGGAATCGTGCAACTTTCCCAACAACTTGCATAAAATCTGGCCTAGAATTTGTTACATATAGAAGACTACCAATCATAAATCTATACATCCTCTGATCCACATATTTGGACGAGTCATCTATGCTCAACTTGCAACCTATCACCATTGGGGTGAGAATTGGTTTGCAATACTCCTTTTGAAATTTCTTCCACATTTATTTGATATATTTGGTTTGATAGATAAATATTCATTATCTTGCTGAGATATCTGAAGTCCCAAAAAGTATTTCAACTCACCAAGTAGTGACATTTCGAACTCACTCTACATATTTGCAGCAATATTTTTACTTAACTTGTCATCATCACTCCCAAATATTTTATCATCCACATACACTTCAATAGCTGTCAGACTATCATGTTCAATCCTTGTTGAAAGGTTGTTATCCACACTTCCCTTATTGACTCCTTATTATTGCAAATACTTGTCAATACGGGCATACCATGCTCGGGGTGCCTGTTTGAGACCATACAACGCCTTCTTTAACTTGCAAACATAATATTTCTTGTCAGTGAGAAAAAATACCTCAGGTTGTTCTATATATACTTCTTCTTCTAATTATCCATTTAGAAATGTTGATTTCATGTCCATCTGATAAACTTTGACTTTTCTTGAATATGCATAAGCCAAAAACATCTGTATAACTTCCATTCTAGCAAGAGGAGAAAATTTTTCTTCAAAATCAATTCCTTCGACTGTGAATATTCTTTACAAACCAACCTTTCCTTTTTCCTGATAAAAATTCCATCCTCATTTAACTTGTTCCTGAAAACCCATTTTGTCATAATGACAATTTTATCTTTTAGCCATGGGACCAATTTTGATGTGAATGGGAAAGTTAGTGTTTATTGTGCTAAATTCCAATTCAGAATATAAAAAAAGTGCTTGAGTATTATGAGTTAAATTGCAAGTTAACCATGAGTTTTTATGTGAATTTATTGAGAAAAATGACATAAACAAAACACTGAGCAACATATAGCGGACATGAACATCACCAAAAAAGTATCACAACAACACATGATAAAGGAGTTCACCCCGCCTGGGCTACGTCTCCTTGGTTCAACTTCCAATGGCTTGGCCCTCTTCTATTATGCTCAAAAGTGTGATTACATACATTTACAATGCTCAAACAGCTCTGAAACCTACTCCAACAGTTTCAAAATGCCAAAAAATGCCTTTCTAGCCTCTTTTTGCCTCGAATTTGGTTAAAAAACTGAGTACGTTATGGCTTCTGTTATCCTCCTGTATTCTACAGATTAACTAGGTGACTATGGATTTATTACAATCAGCTAAAGATAGAATTCTTTACGTATCAGCTATCTTTAGAGATCTCACTGCCTTCATTAGCTTCATAAAACATTTTCCCTATCTATCAGTTTGTCATCTCAAAGTCACCCTGTTGCTCTTAAAAGACTCATTATGGGCTTATACCTCTCATTTTCATCCTTATTTCCTACCTAAAACCTCTTTTCCCATGTTCCCCAAGTTCCTCAAGCATTGATGGTCTCAAAACTATCTTTGTAGGCTCTTTAGATAAGTCAAGTACATTGGATTTTGGATCTTTAATACAACATGATTATGATAAGCATTTTTCTGGCTTCCCAAAATCCTTGGATGTTTCAGGCACTGCTTTTCCTTTGCTAGAATCTAGCTCAGATGTAACATAATGTCAAGACATGGTTATTCAAGAAGCAACTTAAATTTCCAAGGAGGATTATCTTCTTAGTTCAGAACCTGAAAGTGAGAAAAATGGGACAAAGTTTAGCACTTCTGCAGAGGTGTTGGAAGATTTATGATTTATCCGGCCAAAAATGATGTAGACTGTCTACTCCTGAATGAAAAAAATTTATAGCAAGGGAAAGGGGAAAAACTTGGCCTTGTAGATGACACGGGTTATAAACTTGATAGTCCATTTGAGTGCCAAAGTAGTGATTACTTGCAGGAAAATGACATGCAGGAAGCACACAAGGCCAAACATGAAGAAAGTCTATCAGAAAATATTGATGGAATATTGAAAAAAAGGTAAGGTGAACTAGACATAAACAAATGAACTTGAAAGGGCTATAGAGAAATTAGAAGACGACACTAATGATTGTTGTAAAGAACTGCAGGCACTTAGAGATTTGAAAAAGGTGGCCAGAAACGGTGGAAAAGATGAGTTGAATTTTATGGTGAAAACTACAAAAGATTTTGAAGATGCTACTATATGTAATAATTAAATCCAAAAATTGTCAAAGTGAACATGTCAAGCCTCAATGAGAAAAAGAAAATCCAACTTCATGACTTCAACAACCTGCAATGCAAAAAAGTGTCAAAGATTATCAGTGACAAAGGAAAAAGACTTCAAACATTAGAAAGTGGGTTTTTCAAGTTAAATTAAATCCAAAAACCTATAAAATCCCATTTTACATTTCAAATGAGTCATTGTTGCCTTTCAAAACATCAGGAGCATCCAGCAAAGAAGAATTTCAGATTTTTTTGAGCGAATTTGGGTCAAGTTCCTTGGCGCTGCGCCCTGGCCCGAAATCTTCAACGCAATTTGTGAAGGTGTTGTGCGCCTGTAAACTGGTGTTGTGCCCTTTCTGAAGCGTTGCGCCCTAGCCAGAAGAACCCTGTGTAAGTTGCATTGACGCTACGTGCTCAGAGCTTAGCGCTGTGCGCTTGGGTTGGCGCTACGCCCTCAACCAGTAGCGCTGCACACCTAGAAAGAGAAGTTTGCTAAGGTTTGGGGCCATTCAAACAAGTTCAAGACTTCTTCAAATTTCTCCTATCATCCTCCAAAAACTTCTAATCAGTAAGTACATGTCGTAAGCCCTTGCTTTGAAGCTATTTGCTCATTCTTTAATGAAATGAAGTGTAACCCTAAATGAAACCCTAATTTCAGTTTGTGAGACACTTGTTTCATCCTCCTAAACAGAATATTAGTCAAAGAGAGGGTAATTTCATTGATTTAGGGTTTCCATTGATTTATTTTGTCCCTTCACTCATTCCCTTCATTTGTTCCAGCTGCCATTTCATTCCCTTCCTCTCATCTCATTTCACTTGTACCCTAGGGTTTTATAAATCAGAGTTTAAAATGTCTGAGGGAGAAGATAGTGGTGTTGAGGCACAAAGGCTAAGAAGAAATGACCATAAGGGAGGGAAAATAAACAGGTTTGAACCCATCACTACAAGAGAACTTATGTCCTCTCCTCTCACTATGTCTTGCTTTAAGCATGCAGGCTGCTTTGAGTTTTGTGAGAGAGTGCAACAAGTCCAAAATCACCCAGAGTTAACAAGATTGTTCATCATCAATCTACATGAAAATCAGATCAATGTTGCTGGGGTTACTTTTGAGATGTCCACTAATGCCATTGCAACTGCTATAGGTATCGCTATTGTGGGAGAGAGGTGGTTTAAACAAGAAAACTTTGACATGAGCTATTATGAACCATACCTCAAACCTAGGTACAAAGATCACAACAAGTCCATTTTCCCTTTTTCTCATCTCCTTGACCGGTATGTGCCCATGATGAGGATAATAATGAAATACTTCACTTGTGAGGGAAGGAATTCCCGCCTCTATTCATACCATATCCGTCTTCTTATGCATTTCACTATAGTTATAATGTTGCATTTGCTTTATTATATTTTCCGTAGCATTGATAATATGGCTTAAATTGTGCAAAAGAGAGATTACAATCAGAAAATGCAGAGCCTATTTCATCATTCACTCATCAAGATATTGGTCATGCATCAGCTTCAGCAGAAAAAAATTTCATGTGATGCATTCATTGCCAATGAGGTTTTCACTACTCCACCTGGCCATCATCAGCAGGATATTCCTTCATCATCTCATCCTCTCGTATCCCCTTCTCCATCACATCCCACTGCTCATACATCTCCACCCACACACATCCATTCACCTCATGTTAATCCTTCCTCATCACCTTTCCACAACCCTTCACCCTCATATCATGATACCAGAGCATCAAGCAGTGAAAGGGACATTGAGACAACTGGCACTAAAATGGTTGACATTGAGCCATTTCCTTTGACATATCAGAGAGGCCACAGGCATGTGTTTGCTTCACTTGGTGTGAAAGGGGCCATGCCTTCTTCGTCAACAAAATAGGTAGACAAGGGCAAGGAAAAGGTTACAGAGCCTATCACTGTTGAGGAGGAGGACAAACATGAAACAGAGCAAGAGTTTCAGTTGATTGAGATTGAGATTGATGATGAGGATGAGGATAGAGCTACTAGTGCAGTGATCAGAGGGAAGGTGGCTAATATTAGTGAGCTTCAATCTAATCTTGATATATTATAGTACGTCATTGACTTTCTTGAGCTAGATAATTAGCAGCTAAAGACAAAACAGACCATCAGTGAGGTCAGGGCAATCAGAGCTAAGAGAGAGGTAGGAAAGGCCAAGGCTTTGCTGGATGAGACCTTGGGTATTTTTAATGACATTAATGATGAGGAATATTAGCTTCCTAGACAGAGACCGAGGACCATTGGACTGAAGAGGGCTTTAGCCTGAGAAAGGCAAAAACAGGCAGAATTGGCAGAGCAACTTACTCCAAGTGAGCTGCTTGCCATAGAGATTGACGGAGACAGGGATTCTTGGCTTGAGAGATCCAATTTGCATCTGGAGGGCCTACTAGAGAAGGCAAAGAGAGACACTAATATTCAGAGGAAGACGGCGAAACATTATGCCATGAGAAACAGGATTGTAAGGGCCAAGCTCAAACGTGCCCATGCAAAGATTCAGGATTTGACCGAGTCAAAGGAGAAATAGAAGCTCAATATTCTTGCTGAGGTGTCCCTCCAGGGCTCTAACCCTTGATCAACAAGAAAAATTCCAATTTTGGCACTTTGTGCACATTTTGATTTTTTGGGATAGTTTAACATATAAAAATTGTGCTAAATGTGTTGCATTCTTTTTTGGGCCATCAAAATGGAAAATGGTCAGCATATTAATGTTCCTAATGACAATTATATCAACCTCAAAAAATTTCATGAGATTTGGAGCAAAACTGGTCCCCCAAAAAGGCCAAAAACCATCAAAAAGTCATGTTTCTGCCCTCTTTTTTACCCTGGCGTTGTGCGTTTACCAGTCTTGGGAGAAGTAATTTTTGACAAGGCAGATGGGCACCATTTTGGAAATTGAAAGCATATTTTCAAATTAGACTCAGAGACCTTTCCAATGAGCCATCATGGAGATCATTTGGACATCAAGAAGGCCTCCAAAAGTTGGCAGCAAGACAAGCCATTTTTTTGTCATGGCGCTGCGCGCCTGTACCTTGGCGCTGCACCCTTGCCGGGAGTTGAACAAAGACACCAGAAGTTATTACAAAAGTCAGAGATATTTCTCATCTTCCCAGCAGTTATTAAAAAAGTTATGGAGAAGGCCTTAAATTCAAATGTTTCCATAAATTAGCTCAAACAGTGAAGTTAGGAGTTATTATTATAGTGAGTCACTTTCAGATATTTTGCCTTGGGCTTTGCATGGTCTCAAAGGTAAAAAATGCATTAAATTTGTAATAAATAACATCTGAAACCCTAGCTTGGGATCACCTCCTCATTTTTGCAGATAAATACTGCATGTATGCTTCTTCTTTTTTGTTGGTTGGTTGTTGAGCTAAATATTGCATAGACTCTGAGCTGTAAAGAAGTTGGCTTTCAAGTGCTGTAACTGTTTTGGAGTGGATATCAATGGAACAATAATATTCACAGGATTCATGAACTTGGTTAAATGGTGATGTTATTCTGATCTTGTAATGGTTTCCTTTTGTTTTCCATTTTGTACATCAATTTCCCTTATAACAGAACAGAAAATTTAGGTTAAGATATGATGTCCAGCACCTTAAGTCTGTCTGCTTTCTGTTATTTAAATGTTCTTCCTCTACTGGTTCTGATTGGAGAATTTAGGAGTTCCCTGCTCTCCACTTCCACCTAGTTTTTTTTCTTGAGATTAACTTAGTAGAGTCCAGCTAAATAAGTTTATGGTTTTCCCTGGCCTTTGGTTCTGCTTGAAATGTTGTTCTCAAGGCTTTCTTTGAATTTTACTTACTAGAGTTTGGATAAAGAAGTTTATGGTTTTCCCTATCCTTTGGTCTATCTTGAACAGTCACTTTAAATGTCTTTGAAGTCTGATTTAAGAATTTAGGAGTTTCCCTGCTCTTTAATCATTATTGAATTGTTATCTTAAATGTTTTCTTTGTCTGAAATTGAATAGCTAGAGAATTTAGGAGTTCCCTGCTCTCTAGGATTTCTTGGATTGTTGTCTTAAAGCTTACTTGGTAAAATCTGGCCAAAGAAGTTTATGGTATGCCCTGTCCTTTGGTTCTTTCTTAAAAATAGTAATCTTAAATACTCTTCTTATTCTAGTACATGTTAAAGGATTCTTAATTGCCCTTTAAAGCTACTAAACTCACAACTTAATGTTCATTTCACACTCACATAAGCTATTAAAATCCATTTGGATTTGTTAGCTTTCCCTATGGAACACCCTTGATTTGTTGTTGTACTCTTCAAACCTTTTACAGACCCCATAGCCCAATGGTTTTAACTTCACTTACTCTCTTTGTTCTTCTTAACAAGCAACCAAACAAAACAAAATAAACAATCTCTATTATTTTAACTAGCCTAAAATCAGCATCCTAAATCAATCAAGTTATATCTTTTATACAAATATAGAGAGAGCCCTCTCTCAGTATAAGAAGGCTAGGTCCTAGGACTCCAAAGTTGGTTTGATGTTACCCTTGTTTATTTGGAATTTGACAAATTACAGGGACCTAACATAATGGCGACTCCACTGGGGAAACTTATTGAAAATCTTAGTGTTATATAAAGAACTCAGAAAACCCAAAAATATCTCAAGATTGGTATCGAATTGTTGATGGTGGACAACAAACAAATCCTCAAAACAGTTAACATCATCCACCTGGTGACTCCACTGGTTTTCAGTAGGCCCATTGACTCCACTGGTTCTCACAGACTCCCCTGGGAATGTATTATTCAATCCTGATAGTATAAAACCTAGTCACATACTGTGTGAATTCAGTAACTTTACAGATTGATCTATTTTTCAAACTGTTACAAGTGTTCAGCCTCTCTATATTTTGAGTCTGAAATCTGGCTTCACAAAGAATATACACCAGATCTCACCCTGAGCCAAACCCCCCTGCTATAGTTGATGACCCAGAAAGAATCTTAATAAAAACTTCTAGGACTAAAGATTCAACTATTGTCAGACCAATTCACAAAACAAGTTCCTTTCCTGAAAACCTTACATCCTTGCAAGATACCCAATTTGACTTACACCGTAGAAGAAACCTATTTAGAACTAAGTATCAAAGTTGGATATACCAGACAAACCTTGAGCCTACCAGCTTATAGCAAAGTCCTAGTAGAGAAGCCTCTCCTTCCACTCCTCCCGATCTTCAAATTCTCCAACACTGACTCCTTTCGTTCCAAATATTCTCAATATTAGCTAACTGGTCCAAGTACATCTGCTACCCCCACTCATACATCCACTCTCCAACCCCTCCATTTCATCCTCCACCTCCACTCATAAACCCTCCTCTTATAAATCCTCCTTGGTTTCATTTACCTCAAATAATGGTAGCATGGTATGCCCCATTGGTACTACTACAACCTTTACCACCTATGCCACAGGACTATCAATCTAGAATCCCTCACTTTAATGGGACTGATCCTAAAACTTCCCAACAGCATGTAGACAAGATGAATGATGCTTTTGATTACCAAGAATTAGAATCTGAGACCATACAAATGAGAATGTTTTCCCAAAGTTTAGGGGGAGAAGAAAAGAAATGGTTCGAGAGCTTAGCCCCTAATAGCATTCATGATCTCCTTTCCCTTCATCAAGTATTCATAAACAAGTGGGAGATTAAGAAAAATCCTCTTCAAATCTTATCAGAGTATGAGAACCTTAAAAGATATGTTGGGGAGAGTGTTCAAGACTACTGCACTAGGTTCAATAGTGTATATAATTCACTTCCTCCCTACATGAAACCCCCACAAGGCCTAGCCCTAGTAAAATTTCTAGATGGATTTGATCCAGAAATGGCTTACCAATTAAGAGAAAGAGATCCCCTTACCTTAGAAGACATACAAAGGGGAGCAGTAAGTGTAGAATCATATCTAATTGCTAAAAGGGCTAGAATGAGAACAGAAAAGAGGGTTACATACAAAGAATAACATGTGGCATCCACATATGATGCTAAAATTGACAATCTAGTTAGGAAAATGGAAAGGATGATGGAGATAATTAACTTAAATGAAAGAGCACCCCCTTAGGGAAAACCAAACAAATCCTCAAAACAAAAACAAAAACCAAAATTTTAGAAGAGATCCTCCTCAAATAAGACAAAGAGAAACTGACCAGCAAATCAGACCTCCTTTCCAAGAAAACTATGTAGATGAAGAGGAAAGGGAGACTGAGGAATCAGAAGAAAACCATGTGAAACTAATAGGCTCTAATAATGAGGACATTGTTTTTCTCACAGAAGAAGAACAAGGTCTGTTTTCCTCAAACCAAACTGAAAGAACATATGTGGATTCTAAATAATACAAACTAGGATTTGAAAATGCTATCATGGAGGTTCATAGGAAGTATGACCTCAGACATAGGAAAACCCAAGATATCCCCAAGAGGAACAAACTAGAAATTTATGCTAGGAAGACCCCTGAAAATAGTCCTAAAAAGACAGCAAAAAATACAAACACAATGGCTAAGAATTCTGATCAAAGCAAAAACAAAATCAGCCAACAGGATGGTGACCAAAGCTTCCCTAGTACATCAACTAGTGGCCCTGAAAAAATTGTTTTAACTGAGATTCCAAATAAAAATCAGCAAGCTAAAGTTGTTGAAAAAACAATGTCTGATAAAACTGATTTAAATCTGCCAAGAACACAGACACCATTCAGTATTGAGGGTGAAATTGCCAAGATAAAAATAGCCATACCCCTTACTAAATTAGTGACTCGAGATGTACATAGATCTCAATTTTTGAAGGCTTCAAACATAGGAAATAACATTGATACTCTAAATATGATTTATGACAAGCCAAAATTTTTGTTTGGACCAGAGGTAGAGGGAAAGTTTCAAGAGGGAGGTGTGCCTCCATTCTATGTCAGTTTGAACATCCATGACAAAATCCTACACAACACCATGCTAGATTATGGTGCTTCACATAACCTCATGCCAAAGGTAGTGATGGAAAGATTAGGCCTTGAAATAACCAGACCATACAAATACTTGTACTATTTTGATTCAAGTAGAGTTAAATTTTTGGGCCTAATCAAAGATCTACGTGTTAATCTAGCACAAATACCAGCCAAGAGCCTTGTAATGGATATTGTAGTGGCTAACATTCCCCCAAAATATGGTATGCTCTTATCTAGATCATGGGTAGCCAAGCTTCAAGGAACTCTCCAAATGGACATGACATATGCTACCATTCCAGTCTTTAACCAAACAAGAAGATTGTACAGAGAAACTCACATGAAATACATGGTAAGCAACCAAGATAAGCCAAATAACACCCCTCTCTATTATGTCCATTCAGACCTTGATCCATTTATTTTGTACAATGAAGATGACATTAATGAACAAGTAGATAGAAAAGAGGAATAGCAAGACCAGTCAGAACAGTCAAACCAAACACCAAATGAAGAACAACATAATGGTAAATCGAACTTGAAACTCTTTGGAACATGAGCTATGATGGCTCTTGTGGCAAAGCTGGTTCAGGAGCAGGTGTTTAGATGCACAACACTAATGAAGGTCACTCTTACAAGCTAGATTTTCAATGTACAAACAATATTAAAGAATATGAAGCTCTTCTCCTAGATTTACAATTGCTGAAAAATATAGGAGCTAAGAAGATTTCCGTTCAAGGATATTCTGAGTTAATTATTAGGCAAATTAAAGGAGAATATTCAGCCAAAAATCCCAAGCTAAGAGAATATAGAAATGTTCCCTTAGACCTCCTAAAAACATTTGAAAAATATGGACTTACCTCTGTCCCAAGAACTCAAAACAGCATTGCAAATGAACTAGCCTTTGTTGCCAGCACTTGTAAATTGCCTCATGTCAATGAACAATACACAGTAAAAGTCAAATACAGACTAGCAGTCCCTGATAACATAGATTATTGGCAAATTTTTGAAAGTGACAAACAGATTGAAGACTTCCTTCAACCCAAAAATGAGTTTGAAATGCCAAAATCAGACCCGGATCATGAAGAGGACTGCTCTGCTGAGGAACAAACACACAAAATAGCGCCACCTTATGATGCTAATATAAATTTGTTAGAACACCCCCATGAGGCAGAATTGTGTGGGGATCCAGATCAAAAGCACCTTGAGTTATTGCAATGCAAAGACAATCTATTTCCAAGAGGACTTGTCCCCTTAGAATAATTTTTTGATTTCAATGATGTTGCTAGGAAGCCTAAAATAGAATCCACTGAAACAGGTGTAGAAGAATGCAACATAGGTAGTGAAGAAGAACCTAAAATGATAAAATTATCCAAAACACTGCCAACTCTTATAAAACAGAAATACATTGAGTTGTTCAAAGAATTTAATGATGTGTTTTCATGGGGCTATGAGGACTTCAAGTCCTATGATACAAACATCATTCAGCATAATATTCCTCTCAAGGAAAACCAGAAACCATTTAAGCAGAAATTGCACAGAATAAACCCTGTCTTAGTGCCTCTGGTTGAGAAAGAAATAAAAAAAATGTATGATGCTGGAATAATAGTCCCACTCAGGTACTCAGAATGGGTCTCAAATCTTGTATCAGTGAGGAAGAAAACAGGGGAAATTAGGCTATGCATAGACTTCAGAAATTTAAACAAATCCTCCCTGAAAGTCAACTACCCTTTACCTAAGATGGATCATATACTGCAAATGGTAGTAGGCTCCAAAAGAATATCTTTGCTTGATGGTTTTTCAGGTTATAATCAGGTGCCAGTACATCCAGATGATCAGCACAAAACCGCCTTCACTACACCTTGGGGAACCTTCATGGATGTCAAAATGTATTTTGGGTTAATGAATGTTGGGGCCACTTTTAAAAGAGCCATGGACATTGCTTTTTCTGAATAAATAGGTTACTTCATATATACCCTGATGACATAACTATCTATTCAAAAACTGATGAAGAACACCTAGTTCACCTAAGAAAGGTCCTTGAAAAATGTAGAAAGTATGGTCTATCTTTAAATCCTAAGAAAACTTTGTTTGGTCTTCAAGAAGGAAAACTTTTAGGCCATATCATATCTGAAGAAGGGATTAAGATAGACCCAAAGAGAATTGAGGGGATATTGTAGATCAGTCACCCTAGGAACATCAAAGAGCTACAATCTTTCATTGGAAAGATCAACTTCTTAAGAAGGTTCATACCAAACCTTGCAGAACTCTTAAGAAACATTACTAACATGTTGAAAAGAGCAACAGGAGTAAAATGGACCACAGAAGCAAAATAATCCTTTGACTGGTTAAAACAAGCTCTCACCCAAACACCAATCCTCATCAGCCTTGACTTCACTAAGGACTTCTTCATCTTCTCATTCGCATCAGAACACACAATTGTTGCAGTATTACTACAAAACAACATAATGGGACAAGAACAGCCCATAGCTTTCTTCAGCAAGGCACTAAGAGATGAAACTTTGAAATATAACATTATGGAAAAACAAGCTTTTGCCTTAATCAAAGCATTAAAATATTTTAGGGTTTACATCTTGCATTCACATGCCATTGCTTTTGTTCCTCATGCAGTTGGTAAGGACATACTAGCTCAGGATCCTGATGGTAAAAGAGGTAAGTGGATTGTTGTCATCTTAGAGTATTATCTGGAGATCAAGCCCACCAAGCTAATCAAAGGGCAAGGACTGGCCAAACTGATGGTTGAAGCAAACTTTCAAGCACTGGACATAAACATGATACAAATAAACAAGAGGAGTTGGCGACTCCACCTATTGAAGAAGCATTTTTGAACTCACTCTAGTATGCTGATATATTATATGTACGTTTTAATCTAAATACTCCTCCTAGTTTGTCCAAAACAAAGGTCAGATTCTTGAAACTAAAAGCTGTAAATTTTTTCATTCTAGATAAAGCTTTATATTGGAAAAATTCTGTTGGTATCCTACTTAAATTTTTACTTGAAGAAGATGCAGATAGAATCATGCATGAGTTTCATGAAAGAGAATGTGGAGGTCATCTCTATTGGAAACTCATTGCCAACAAAATCCTTAGAGCTAATTTTTATTGGCCCACTCTTTTCCCTCATATCCACAAGCTAGTAGTGACTTGCCATAAATGCCAAATCTTTGAGGGAAAGAGAAAACTATTTCCTTTGTCTTTACAACCTATCAGTGTTGAAGCTCCTTTTCAATAGTGGAGTTTAGATTTTATTGGAGAAGTCCATCCTGCCTCCTCTGCTCAACATAAATGGATCCTCACTACAACTGACTATTTAACCAAATGGATATAAGCCATCCCTTCAAGGACTGCCACTGACTCGATAAACATCAAATTCCTTGAAACCAATATTCTGTCTAGATTTGGTTGTCCAAGAAAAATCATCATTGATAATGTTGTTGCTTTTAAATCCAAGAGAATGGTGGACTTTTGCCACAAGTATCACATCACATTAGGGAATTCTACAACTTATTACCCTCAAGGTAATGGGTTGGTTGAGTCCTCTAAAAAAATTTTGGTAAATATCATCAAGAAATTGTTGGAAGAGAACAAAAAGTCATGGCATAACAAACTGGTGCATGCACTATGGGCAGACAGATTAACAAACAAGAAGTCAATTAATATGTCTTCCTATCAGCTAATGTATGGCATGGATGCAGTTTTTCCAACATCCTTGGGAATCCCAGTGATGAAGCTTATTCAAGAGGTACAGTCAGAGGAGAATGATATAAAAAGGAGGTTGAACCAAACCATTCAATTGCAGCAATCAAGGGAAGAAGTATACAACATAACACATCAAGTGCAGGAAAACATCAAGAAGCTTTTTGATAAAAGGACCAAAGCATATGACTTCAACATTGGAGACAAAGTGATGAAGTGGGATTCAAGAAGAGAGGACAAAGGTAAACAAGGAAAATTTTACAATCTATGGAAGGGTCCATATATCATTCATTCTGCAAGAGGTAACAATGCATTTTTCCTACAAGAAATGGATGGAACATAATTATTTGGAGATCCTGTCAATGGCAGGATGCTCAAGCATTATTTTTGCTGAAAATATCAGTTTGAAGCTTGATTCATTGTACATAACATTGATTGAATAAAATATCAGAAAGATAAACACAAAAAAACAAAGAAAAGAAGAAAAGAGGGCAGATAAAAGAAAAGGTAAAGCCCCATACCAAAAAAAAAAAAAAATTCTGAAAGTGTGCAAGTCCAAATGCCGCTACTTTCGAGAAAGGAAATCTTGTTCAGTCATATAGCCTAATCATGATTGAAAAAATTTTGAATTTTGGCTGATAAGTTAAAAAATGAAGATTTTCCAAATTGTTTAAACTTGGCTTATCAGTAGAATAGGTTAGAAAAATAAATTGGCTCCAAAGTTCAAATCTGAACCAAAAAGAGAGAGAGGGATGAATGAAAAATTTTAAACTATAGCCCTCAAGTTTCTAGTTTTACGTTTGCAAAATAATTATTGTGTGCAGCTTGTCCACAATGCCACAATTCATGGCAATCAAACCGCTTAATCTTGATTTAGTCATGTTTTAAATTTCATGTTAATAGATTAGAGAATGAAGATCTGTAAAAATGTTTAAATCTTGACAGATAAGTAGATTAGGTAGAGAATAAAAAGATCTCATCAGTCTAATTTGAGCCTTTGGATGTTATAAGGGTAGAAATAGTTGTTTTATGCTTTCCAAAAAAAAATAACATCAAAGGTTTGCCAGTCCAAATGCACCCAAATGAATAAAAAATGTTAGGAAAAGTATGATGGGTAGGTAGAGTTGAGTTGCATCAAAGCATGATTTCAGATCTTTAAAATATCACAGCTTCCAAGAACAGTAGCAAATCAGCGATTGCAGAAAGAGGAATCTGCCAAGTACAAGCGAGGCATTGATCTCCAAATTCCAAAGATCTGAACTCTGAGGTTCTTGACACCTCCTAAAGGAGCTGCCCTCCCCAGCTGAAACCACTGTTATCCTCCTGTATTCTACAGATTCACTAGATGACTATGGATTTATTACAATCAGCTAAATATAGTATTATTTTTCTATCAAATATCTTTATAAATCTCACTACCTTCATTATCTTCATAAAACATTTTCCACGTCTATCATTTTTCCATCTCAAAGTCACCCTATTGCTCTTAAAAGACTCATTATGGGCTTATACCTCTCATTTTCATCCTTCTTTCCTACCTAAAACCTATTTTCCCATGTTCCCCAAGTTCCTCAAGCATTGATGGTCTCAAAACTATCTTTGTAGGCTCTTTAGATAAGTCAAGTACATTGGATTTTGGATCTTTAATACAACATGATTATGATAAGCATTTTTCTGGCTCCCCAAAATCCTTGGATGTTTCAGGCACTACTTTTCCTTTGCTAGAATCTGGCTCAAATGTAATATAATGTCGAGACATGGTTATTCAAGAAGGACCTTAAATTTTCAAGGAGGATTATCTTCTCAATTCATAACCTGCAAGTGAGAAAAACGGGACAAAGTTTAGCACTTCTGTAGAGGTGTTGGAAGATTTATCAACAAAAAGTACTGATGATGTAGACTGTCTACTCCTGAATAAAAACAATTTACAGCAAGGGAAAGGGGAAAAACTTGGTCTTGCAGATGACACGGATTATAAACTTGATAGTCCATTTGAGTGCAAAAGTAGTGATTACTTGCAGGAAAATGACATGGAGGAACCACACAAGGCCAAACATGAAGAAATTATATCAGAAAATATTGAAGGAATATTGAAAAAAAGGTAAGGTGAACTGGACATAAATGAATGAACTTGAAAGGGCTATAGAGAAATTTTAAACACACACATGGTGTATGAGAAGAATAAACACACACATAGAAATATAAGCATGAGATACTCATATTATTCACCATAGATGTACATTTATAATACAATGGTGTGACTCTTGGATTCATCTTCCAAGGTCACTTGGACTCCTTTGTGAATTTTCACCTTCCACACCTACCCATGGAGGATTAGGTGTTCAACATCCCCCCCCCTTAATTCGAAGGGGTATGTGTGAGTCCAAGAAGAGAGTTGTAATACAAATTTGCAAAGTATGCATGGCAGCACTTAGGCTAAATCAGCTCTCTGAAATGTTGACATAAAGAAGTGGTTTAAGGATGACCACCAACACTAGCACGCAACGCTTATTGCAGTTCCCGGAACTCTTCCAAAAATGGAAATAAGCTAAGGGCTTCTGCTAGAGGAATTGTCCCTCATATTTGAAAAGGGAGACCTTCAACCTAAAAGAAGGGAAGTCTACAATCTGTGATGGTTTAAGGATGACCACCAACACTGGAATTCTTGATGCAATTCTTGGAACTCTTCCAAAGCTAGCAAGAAGCTGAAGTCTTGTGCTAGAGGAAGTGTTCTGAAAGAGGAAGAATATCAACCTCACATGGATGGTTTAAGGTTGTCCATCAACCAAAGGCATGCTCATGGGCATCTGTGTCTCTGGATACAACTCTGAATCTGGAATGAGAGATTATGGCTCAGGCTCGCTTGAACTATTGTGTCTCTGGCTACAACTCTGAATATGCAATGACAGGTTATGGCTCAGGCTCACTTGATTTGACTTCAAAGCTTGTAGATGACTACCACTTTCCCCCCTATCAGGTACAAGGTGAGATGATGGCGAAAACTCAACTGCAAGTTTGCTCAATATTCGAGAACAAGTTATGTCATGCGACTTAAACATCTTCTTGGCTGTTGATGCCCATTTCCAAGAAGCGATCCATCCAAGATGAATCTTTTTTCTTGCACGAGGCTTGTTTCTGAAGCATATGTGTGAAGAATGGGTGTGCCGACCATAGTGCTTGCATGGATGAAGATCAAAATAGTGATATTTCATATGGCCAACTCCATCACAGTGTTGGAATTTTACAATTTGTTGTTGTTGTTGTGGAAGTGGAGCAGGATATGGAACAGTTGAATGTGAACTATCATAAAGGAATCCGGCACTCTGAAATTTGATGGGCTTGAAGTAGTCCGGAATATGAAAGGAAAACTCCTTGTCATATCCAAAACCATTTTTGTGCGTCTTGTGGACAAGCTCTTCCCAAGGTCTGATGATGGGCTTGTGAAATGCAGACTGAGTTGTTGCATCTACATGTAAATCTACTCTTGTACAAGGAACTGAATGTGAATCGTCTGCAAATTTATATTCTTGCTGCTGATGAGAATCATTCTCAATTTTCTGAACAAAAACAGGTTCAGAATGATGACTCTTTTTCTGAAGTTCATCTTGTTGAAGCTGAGACTCCAACTGCAAAAACTCAATCTTGTCTTGTGCATCTTGCAAGCAAGTTTGAATATTAAAAATAGCATTCTTGCTCATTTTTACCATATCATGAACAGTGGAATGAATGAGGTTATTCAACAACTCTAATGCTGTAGAAATTTGCTGAATAATGAAGATTTATCCACCAAGATTATCCTGGTCACACACTAATTCGAATTCATATGCAACACATAACCTCTTCTACAATTTGATCATCACATGCGGAAATAAAACAAGCAGTATGCGATCATAAGAACATCAAATCATCACACATATAACGTAGTATGTAATGGGGAAAGCTTATAGCTAAAAACCCCCAGCTATTTTGTATATTATATGGAAGAGAACATGTAACAATCTCAGTACAATACTCCTCACAAGTACTCAGTACTATCTCCAGAAGTTACACACAAACTAGCTCAGTTTTGAACAAGTCACGGGTTCAAAACTCCTCCACTAATTTCCTACCTCTACTGCGCAATCCAAGTTGGTGTAATGAGAGATCCAAGTTCGAATCCCACTGGCTTGATCTGTGCAATTCTCATTGGAAATATCCTCCAATGCTTGTGCAAATCTCATGCACAACTAATGTCGCAACTAATAGCAAACTGGCCCTTTCACCTATCTCCTCCACTGGTCTTCACTGAACTATCCATGCACCGGTGTTAACTGATGTGTTCTTTAGTTGAATAATGAGTTAATAATTAGTGAATTAAATAATATTTAATTCACACCACTCATCTCTAGTGTGTTAGCCAGTTAAACTAAACACAACTAGTTCAACTAAGTTAAACCGAACACAACTCCATCAACTCCTCAATCAACTCCACCAAAACTCTGCCACATGAGTCTAATTGAAGTCAACCATGCATTAGCTCAACCAAACCCCTAGGAATAGCGCAATTCCTTTGTCAGCTGCATGGGCCACATCCGTAGCTCAAACTGAAGTGCGCCAAGCGGATAAGATAATGTTTATAGTCCAAATATTATTAAGAGCAAATAATATTTGACTGTTTTATTTTTAGCTCGGCAGTCTAAAAATAGAAACCGCCCAATGTCTAAAAATATAGGTCCATCTATTTTTACCAACTTGACCAATCATCCAAGAATAGCATCTTGCAACTCCTAGACCATGCTCCATATGTCTAAAAATAGACATAGTCTAAAAATAGACTTTGCGCCAAAAATAGCCTGCGGGCCCACTTAGTGAAGGCGACTTCATTTCACTAAGCTCAATCATCTTGTTGCATTTTCAACACTCCCTCTCAACAAGATATGGATTATCTGCAACCCCTATCCTGCCTCTGTGGAATTCGAACTTGCTCCTGGTGAGCGCCTTCGTCAAGATGTCAGCATCCTGATCCTCCGTGGGAACATATGAAAGTAACATGATTCTCCGTTGAACACAATCTCTGATATGATGGTACCTGATGTCGATGTGTTTGGATCTATCATGAAATACTGGATTAACCGAGAGCTTGATGCAGCTCTGGTTATCACAATAAATCACTGTAGGCTCCAAGTGCGACCCGAACAATCCGACAAGGATCTTCCTCATCCAAATAGCCTCGCATGCAGCCAAGCTAGCTGCCATGTACTCGGCCTCTGCTGAACTGAGTGCCACGGATCTTTGTTTCCTGCTGTACCAGGAAACTGCTGTCGATCCAATGCTGAAAATACCTCCAGATGTGCTCTTCCGGTCCGTTGGGCTCCCTGCCCAATCTGCATCCGTGAAGCCAGAAAGCCTCACCTCATCCTCCTGTCTGTACCACAGACCATATCCCGATGTGCCACTAAGATAACGCAATACATGCTTGCCTGCCTTCCAGAAGAGCTTGGTAGGCTTAACCATAGCTTGCGAAAGGTGGTTAACAGCATAGCATATATCGGGTCGTGTATTGACCAGATACATAAGCGACCCCACCAACTGTCGATAAACAGTGGCATCCACTACCTCCGTTGAAGTAGCATCCTCCTTCCTCCAACCTCCAGGAAGAGGAGTATCAATAGGCTTGCAGCCATGCATGTTGAACTTCTCCAATATCTCCCGGGCATACTTACCCTGAGAAACAAATAGTCCACCACTGCGCTGCCAAATTTCCAATCCCAGGAAATAATGAAGGAGGCCCAAGTCCTTCATCTCAAACTCTCTAGCAAGATCCTCCTTGCATGAAAGTATCAACAGCTCATCACCCGTCAAAATTAGATCATCTACATAAAGTACAATGATCAGCAACTTCCCCTCCACCACAATCTGGTACAGGTTAGGATCCGCCTCACTCTTGGAGAATCCAAGTCCGGTGAAATAACTGTCTATCCGTGTGTACCAAGCACGAGGTGCTTGCTTCAACCCATACAGCGCTCTCTTGAGTCTGCAAACATGCGACTCGCTGCTAAAGATCTCGAAACCTTCGGGCTGCTCTATGTACACCTCCTCCTCAATGACTTCATTGAGGAACGCAGTCTTCACATCCATCTGATGGATGTGCCATCCCATTTGCGCTGAGAGAGCTAGGATCGTCCGTATGGAAGAATACCTTGCGACAGGTGCAAAGGTCTCCTCATAATCGATCCCCTCAATCTGAGAGAAGCCACGGGCAACAAATCTTGCCTTGTACTTCTCCACACTCCCGTCAGCTGCCTGCTTCACTTTGTATATCCATCGCGAACCCACCACTGATTTCCCCTCCGGTCTTGGGACTATCTCCCATGCACTGTTTCTGATGATCGAGTCATACTCCTCCACCATGGCATCTACCCATGCGGGATCCTCCACAACTTCCTCGAAAGAGGATGGCTCTGTCACGACACATTTGCTCACAAGAGCCATGTATCCAGTGTACCGATCAGGTGACTGTCTCTGTCTGCGCTGTGCTGTAGGTGGTCCTACAACCTTCTCTGCATCTTGAGCCAGTCGCTCAGCTTTTGTAGTGCGCTTGCGCCCTCTGATGGTTGGCGCTGCATGAGTGGTCTCTTCCACTCCATGAACTTCCTCTTGTGGCTGATCCACATCCTGAAGCTCATCCTTAGGAACTAATAGCTCCTCATTTGCATGCAAGTGTGGCTCCCTCTCAAGCGAACACTGCATGGCTTTCTCCTCCTGAAATTTGATATCCCGTCGCACAACAGTCTTGCGACTGTCTGGAAAATACACTCGATAGTTGTGAGGTGTATCAGTGTACCCCACAAATATTCCAACCTCTGCAGTCGGATCCAGCTTCTTTCTAGCATCCTTCGTCACATGCATGTAGACAGGTGAGCCAAAAATTCTCAGATGAGAAATATCAGGCCTCTTGCCAGAAAACGCCTCCTCCGGTGTACTCATGCCAAGAATCTTGTGAGGACAACGGTTCTGCACATACACTGCAGTATTGCATGCCTCGGCCCACAAGTGAAGGGGTAGGCCCTGATCATGCAACATCGCCCGTGCAGCACCCACGATCGTTCTGTTCTTCCGCTCAGCAACCCCGTTCTGCTGTGGGTTATGAGGTGCTATGAGCTCTCTTCGAATCCCTTCTGCGCTGCAAAAGTATTTGAATTTTCCAGAGATGAATTCACCACCATTGTCGCTCCTAAGAGCCTTCACCTACTTCCCTGATTCCTTCTCAACCAGCGCCTTGAACTCATAGAACTTAGAGAATGTCTCGCTCTTCTTCTGCATGAAGAAGAGCCATCACTTTCGAGAGAAATCATCAGCAAAGATCACATAGTACTTATGCTTTGTTGTCGAAGCTACTAAGAAAGGACCACACACGTCTGTGTGAACTCTCTCAAGGATCATCGTGGTGTGACTATCCTTCTCGTGAAAGGTGGCTTTCACATACTTTCCTAAGGTACATCCCTTGCACTGATCTGACTGTGCAAGTGTACCCTTAGGAAGCCCAGTAGAAATCTGCTGCAGTATCTTCAAAGCGCCATGGTGAAGGTGGCCCAATCTCCGATGCCACAACTCGCCCTCATCATCCCAGCTCACCACTGCTTCTGCCTTGCATGCCATTGTTGCGCAGCCATCTACTTGCAACTGATAAAGGTTCTTGACTCGAACCCCTATCATCCGGGTCTCTCCAGTTGTCTTACTGCACAGGAAAGCTTTTCCTTTGCTGAAAACAACATCATACCCCTTATCTTCCAACATCGCCATAGAGATCAGATTCTTCTTCAATCCTGGCACATGCATCACATCCTTTAATATGAAGGGTTTACCAGACTCCCTCTCAAAGGTAATGGTACCGATACCGGTCGCACTGTATCTACCATCATCGCCCATCTCGATGTGCACGCCAAGATCTTTGTCATCCAGATCAGAAAACAAATCACGATCTCCAGTCATGTGAAAAGATGTGCCACTATCCAAGAACCACACTGATCCCATCACACTTGATACCAAGCATGCGATCAGCGAAAAATCTAGCTCGAACTGGGAGGCCAAGGCCTCTCCTGCTGCAGATCCACCAGCCTTCTTGTTTTTCTTCTTCTGCAGACAATTTGTGGCATAATGTCCATGCTGGTGACAGTGAAAGCACTTCACCTTGGACATATCTTGCTGCTTCTTGCCCTTAGCACAGGATTGAGAAGCTTTCTTCTTCCCCTTCTTTTATTTGGCATCCAAAGCGCAATTTTCTTCATCGGTTGCCTTTGATGAAGATTAAGTCTGGTGCTCCAGCCTTATCTCCTCTTGCATGAGATCCAGGCCAAGTCGCTCCCATCATTCTCGACCGTGTGAGTCCACATTAGGAATGCCAACTCTTCGGAAGACCAAGGAGAGCCGGGTCCACCAAGTCCTCTTCATCGATAGTTACCCCCACACTTCCCGGCTCATCCTGCATTAGGTGAACTTGGTGCCCCATTTATGTTGTCGCCTTTCTCCATTTTAATGTTCCTGAGTCTATCCTTGAGCACCAACTTCCTCTGGTCGCTCTTGCTTTGGAATAGATCTGTCAACGCTTTCCACATCAAGTATGGAGAAGCTTTTCCATGCAGGCTGGATACAATATGATCCTTCACGTCCTCCAACAGAATCCTTCGACATTTTGCCATCTTCTTTTGCCAAGCATCAACTTGAGCAGCATCAGCAGGCTTTGGAATTTCTTTCTCAATGAACTCCAACAACCCATTGTCATCTAACACCGCCTCCATCCGGTCCTTCCATGCAACATAATTCGAGCTGCCTTCAAGAACATACTCCAGTCGCAACCCGTTGAAAGACATTTTCAGCTACGACACCAAGAAGACAAATACGAAATTAAATTCCACAAGAGGAAACTCAACTTGAATTATAAAATTATACACTTGAGAACAAATTATTTCTTACGAGAGATCGGTAGCCCAGGGGCATTCTTTGGATATATCACCTTTCAAAGAAAGGATGGATCCAAAGGCTACACATTCGCTTACGGACTCACGTCTTGCCAAATAAATTTGTAATCATAGTAATAGATCGATGATCCAGTTACGCACACGATGCCATGTAGAAATTTTACGAATAATGAAGATTTATCCTGAGATTATCCTGGTCACACACTAATTCGAATTCATGCATAACACATAACCTCTTCTACCATTAATCATCACATGCGGAAATAAAACAAGCGGTATGCGATCATAAGAACATCAAATCATCACACATATAACGCAGTATGTAATGGGGAAAGCCTATAGCTGAAAACCCCTCAGCTATTTTGTATATTATATGGAAGAGAACATGTAACAATCTCAGTACAATACTCCTCACAAGTACTCAGTACTATCTCCAGAAGTTACACACAAACTAGCTCAGTTTTGAACAAGTCACGGGTTCAAAATCCTCCACTAATTGCTTGCCTCTACTGCGCAATCCAAAAGGATTATGGATGAGATCCAAGTTCGAATCCCACTTGCTCCAACTGCGCAATTCTCATTGGCAATCTCCTCCAATGCTTGTGCAAAAACCATGCACAACTAATGTCGCAACTAATAGCACAATTGACCCTTTCACCTATCTCCTCCACTGGTCTTCACTGAACTGTCCATGCACCGGTGTTAACTGATGTGTTCTTTAGTTGAATAATGAGTTAATAATTAGTGAATTAAATAATATTTAATTCACACCACTCATCTCTAGTGTGTTAGCCAGTTAAACTAAACACAACTAGTTCAACTGAGTTAAACCGAACACAACTCCATCAACTCCTCAATCAACTCAACCAAATCTCTGCCACATGAGTCGAACTGAAGTCAACCATGCATTAGCTCAACCAAACCCCTAGGAATAGCGTAATTCCTTTGTCAGTTGCATGGGCCACATCCGTAGCTCAAACTGAAGTGCGCCAAGAGGATAAGATAATGTTTATAGTCCAAATATTATTAAGAGCAAATAATATTTGACTGTTCTATTTTTAGCTCGGCAGTCTAAAAATAGGAACCGCCCAATGTCTAAAAATAGAGGTCCATCCATTTTTACCAACTCGACCAATCATCCAAGAATAACATCCTGCAACTCCTAGACCATGCTCCATATGTCTAAAAATAGACATAGTCTAAAAATAGACTTACGCCAAAAATAGCCTGCGGGCCCACTTAGTGAAGGCGACTTCATTTAACTAAGCTCCATCATCTTGTTGCATTTTCAACAAATGCATCATTGATTTTAGCCATTTTTTTCAACAACTCAGGCTTAAGAAATAAAGGGTGTCGGCTTCAATCGATAATGCACCGGTTTACAATGTGATTCAACTTACTTTCATAAGAATACAAATGACTTCAAAGACCCTTTTCTTTCATGAACTTCCAATTATGGAATTACCAAAGAAAAAACTCTGCTACTCAAATTATGGAGGACCTCAAGGTGTAGACTTTACTATTTGACCGGCAAGCAACAATGACTCACATCATAGAAGTATATAACAATTTCTCAACAACTCAAATTTATACTTCAAACACTAATTGCAACTATGAACGAAGAAGAAATATCCACTCACAATGTGAGTACAATACAATGTCACTGCAAAAATATTTTTGTAAATGTGCAGCAAAAACCACTGTGCAATAACCCTTTAAGGCCAATGATTTCTCTCTTCTTCAAAGAACTGTTTTACACCAACGACTCAAATTCAACAAAAAGATGTTCACAAGCTTGGATGCTTCACTATCTAAGCAAATGGTCTTGAGCTTGCTATATTACCTCAATAAAGAGGAAGGCAAATTCCAAAAACTATGAGTAAGTTTTATGATGCCACCAATTTTCAACATTTGTCTTCACATTGTCATGCCACACATCTTGGTCACATTTTCATAATAGAGAAATATACAGCAAAAACTTCATTTTCCACTATGTAGACAATCCATCTATCCATATACCATCTCCTCTCTCTCTTCTTATTCTGCTTCTTCTTTTTTCTTTTTTTTTAATGGAAAAAAAATCAGGGAAAAACAGAGGTATTATCTCGGGGAGGTTTTTACTGGGGGAGCTGAAATCTGGGGGAGGTGTTTACTGGCGGAGCTGAAATCTAGGGTAGGTGATTACTGGGGGAGTTATTTTCTGGAGGAGGCCAATCTGTAAAAAGATTAAAAATAAATCATTTGCAGATTAAAAAAAGGGGGAGGGAATTAATTAGAAAAAGGAATGCAGAATGCGTGGGTGGGAGGGAGGGAAGGTCGGGCGGTCAAGCGGCGGGGAAGGGGAGGGTTGAGGGAGGGGGATGGGGGGAGTTTTCAAGTGGGGAGTGGGTGGATGTGGGGAGTGTTGGGAGGGGCGGTGTTGTGGTTCCTATGTTTTGGCCAGATTGGCAAGACCAAAAGACAAGACAACATCAAACCACTTTGGGATCCTAGGATCTAGCGCTCCTGGATCCAGAGAGGGATCTTTCTATAAATGTAAAGGATGATATATATTTAAGGCTCAATTTGAGGTATTAGGCTAGCTATGAAGCACAAGGTTTTTTGATTTGTTTGTTTGGTTGGAGATCATTAACTGAGAAGGTTATGTGGAATGAAAAAGGAACAGAGTAGCAGGATGTTTCAGCATGGGAAGATAGGTCAATATAAGTGCCAATCCATTGGGCTATGGAGTCATGAAAGGGTTTACCTGCATAACAACTATACAAGGGTTTCCATAGGGCAAGTCATATATACCAAAGGATCTTTTAGATAGATGGTGAGATGGAACATCAAGGAGTGGGGTGAAAGAAAGAAACCAAAGTGTAGCCTAATATTAGGTAAGGATCTTTTAACCTATCCTGCTTTTGACATACTTCAAAGGAAACTCTCAATAAAGACATAAAGGGTAGCTTAATATCAGGTAAAGACTTTGAACTTAGCCTGCTTTCAGCATACTCTTAAGGGAGACAATCCAGCAGTCCTCATAACCACTTTCAGAAGGTAGAAAACATTAAAGATTAAACACAGAGCAAGGCCTAAGATCAGAGAAAGACTTTTAACCTTCGCTACTTTTGACACTAACTCAAAGGGATCTTGAAAGGCTGACTGTTGGAAAAGGAACCTAGTGGACAGGGCTAACTCTAAATCCCCAGTTTCCCAATTCTTTCAGCTGAGACCAAACAAGAACATCTAAGAAACAAGCTCTAAATTCATACATCAGCAAGCATGGGAAAACCAACTCTTCACTGGTTAAATTATGTTGAATTTGTTCTTAGATACACAATCAGAGGATAAATATAAAGATAAAGATTTGACGGTGAGACTTAGGGTACTTCCAGCAGCATATCCTAGTCTATGCTTGCTGTTATTTATCAGAGAATAATGGACAGTATGAAATACATGAAAGGAGACAATTAAAGTGAGGAAAACATCACCCATAATATAGAACAGGATCCTGTGAATCTGCTTGTTCAATTGATGTGCAAAACCAGTCACATACTCTGAGTCAAGTGGCTCTTTACAGTCCCAACTTTTCTTCCCATCCTACTATATTACAAACTACTTAGCTACTTCCCCCAATAACAGTTCAACAGACGATAAAATCCCAACAACCAACAACTTTTACAATGTATTCTTCAAGAGTTCTTATAGGAGGATGAGGAGGTGAGATAACAGAGGAGATAGTTGGCCCAATTAAATGAAGAATTTTAATGTTTCTCGACCCCTGGGAGGCTTGATGGAGAAGAAGTGACATGCTCCATACTTCATTAAATGGGCCTTTGCTTGTATTTGCACTCTGGCTGTTTGTTTTTTACTTTCAGAAGCTCTGGTAGGTGGGCAATTACTTTTGAGCTGCATATATGTCAATAACTCTGATAGTCTTGACTGTGACCTGTGTTAATGAAAATAGGACTGCAGGAGGTAGTATGGGTCGATGGAAGGTGACTAGCCTCTCTGATTTTGCATGTAGAGGCTTTCTCTGCTGATCTGTTCTTCATGCTTCACTGGTGCTCTGATCTTCTTTGTTTAATTGATGTTCACTGTGTTTTTTTTATTTTCAGGCGTGCAGGAGACTTGCACAGGTGGAGGTGTTCATTTAATGAGAAAATCTTGGATCCCTCCCTGTACTAAAAACTTGGAACAGTGATTCCTGGCTTTCGTGCAAATTTTAAATCTCTGGGAGAAAACCTTTATAACCTGCAAAAAATAAATAAAAGTGAAGAAAACCCAGCGAAAAAGGTTTAGAATTGGCTTTGGAGGTTTGGGAGCAAAGTTAAAATGGAACCGTCGATTTAGATTAATCGACGGAGATCTACAGCTGAGATCATTCGGAGAAACACTTGGGAGGAAATTGGGCGAAAGTGCAATGGGGCGACATTAAGTCCAGACCGTTAGATCTTTGGAGATCGACGACGGAGATGAAAGTGAAAGGTCAATGATGTGAGGCAAGGTGGTTAGGCGGAAAACTCGCAGCAGTTTTCGCAAAAGTTTTTGGCGGTAAACGGTATCACCAAAAAAAATACGATACAGTCTGCCGCTTGACGCGTGTCATTTCCAATACCGCCCATTTCGCAAATTTTTTGGGCGTTAAACTGCAGGCGGAAAACTTTTGCGAAACGCGATGTCAGCCGTCGGATCGGATGGCCCAGATCGGACAGTGCGGAAAAACTCTGATGGGGAAAGGTGCGGGGAAAGATCTTGACCGTCGGATTCTGTGAACATCAAGGGCGGGGATTCGATCGGAGGTCGGAATGGTGGAGGTTTGAGCGATGGGCGAGCGCGATCCGATTAAGCATTTTCCGTTAGATCTTTCTGCATGGACGGTCATGATTTAATCGGAGGGTAATGGAGAGAGGTTATGGGCGGAGAAATGGTTTAATCCCGATCGTTGGTTTCTACGATCAGACGATCAGGATTAGAAGAAGAGGTGGATCATTTTGAATGGCAAAGGAGGGGCAGGGAGTGCGTAGGCGCCCGATGACCGTTGATTATGCAAAGATCAACGGCTGACATTCATTTTAACATTGAACGTCGGGAAATAAAAATAAAAGGGAAAAGGCTTTCGGAGAAGGTTTTTTTAAAGGCTTTTAGTGCCCGATTGCGGGCTTTGGGTCAAATGGAGGAGGAGAGCCAATGGATATAATCCCTCGGGGGCTTAAAGGCATTATAATGTAAAAAGGTCATGTTAGGCTTAAAATTAGTGCTTTTTAAGGCCAAATGAGGGGTTCCGGTAGAGGAAAGAAGCATCTTTAAACCAAATAAAGGGCAGTATATGGTTTAAAAGGGGTTTTAGGAAGATTTAGAGGTTAAATGGAGGGTTAGAGAGGAGTTTTGTGAAGGGGATAATGGTGACAAAAGGGGAAATTATGGGAATGAAAAGGAAGAAAATGGAGGCCTCTTTGACAGCAGTTTCTTCATAGCAGAACAGCAGGTTTTCAATGGAAACAGCAGTGAAGATTTCTTCAAGGAATAGCAAGACACATGAAGGCTTCAAGAATGAAATATTTTCAAGGGAAATGTTTCTCTTGAAGACTTAGAAACATATTTAGCCACTTGTTTTCTATGCCAAAATTTTACAGGTGGCTAATAGTGGCTCCACATGGGGATGGCATCTTCTTGAAGGTGTCAAGAATCTCAGAAAATAATCTTTGGAAGTAGGCCAAATGCCTGATCCTTTACCCACTTTTTCTTCTTTGATCAGCTGCCATAAACATGATGGAGATCAGCAGAAAACATTCTCCCAAACAACTACCTACCCATCCTATTGTCCTAACATTTTTTCTTCAAGGTGCATTTAGACTTGCAGACCTTTTACATCATCAATTTTTACAAACAAGAAAATAAACCTATCTACTGCTACCCTTATTTCTCCATGAGACCAGATTAAACAATTGGACTCGTAGCTTCTCTACCTAAACTAATATCTGTCAGGATTAAACTATCTGACAGATTTCTTTCTCTACATTCTAAAACAGAAATTGAAACATAGCCAAACCAGGATTATACTGTCTGGTATGTTGTGGGTCCATGGCATAAAGACAAGCTGCCCATGAACTGAAATTTTGTAGAAATTAAAAACAACTAACTAAATGCTCAGGCTGAGCTTTATTGATATTTCCTACTTACCCTACTCTAACTTGGGAATCTATGATGCTCTATGTGATACAATAGTGCCAGTGTAGCCAGTCAAGCAGTAACAAAAAAGGATAGGCAATGTAACTGCCTGTCAGAGATAACCATAGGGTACCTTGAATGTGGGTCTGCAAAACCAAGGCCACCAGCAATGGTGACCATGCCTAATGTATCTAGCTCCTACAAAGGATCAATGCTTGGGAACTTGAGCCAATCAGGGCCTCCATATATTCTACCATAGGATCAACAAAAACATGATATACACTTTCTTCCTTTCAGCCTTCCATGACTGGTAGGATATCTGCATCCTTGACAGCTTTGATCACTGCATCTACAGTGTGGCTCTTGAAAGCACAATCATCCTTTTCCTAGTTGGGAGTATTTGGCAGATAAGTTTCAACCGGGATTACTTCCTCTTCCACTAGATCAAAGGAAAGATCCCTTTGAGAAAGAAAATCTTCCTCATCTTCATTGTAACCTGAACTGGAGGACTCGTCATATTTAGCAGTGCTATCTTCTTGTACCCCTGGTAGGTTCTGCCTGAGTGTACTGAACTCTGTGAAAAAATTAACATATTCTTGAGCAAGGGCTTCTTTGATTACCTGAACCCTTTCAGGAGAAGGTTCAGGATATTCAACTTTCTCAAGAGTTTTTCCATTGTTTTCTTCCTCATCCTCTGAGCTGAAAGGATGCTAATTTCCACCCTCATGGAAATTGTTACTAATGATCTAATACATAGCAAAGCGAAGATTCAATGAATCTTCGTCTGCTATCAGGCTTTCACAACTTTCTTCATCAGTATCATAGATAGCCTGCATTGGCTCATTGCTTTCCTGAAGTTGATGGACATGATCTTCCTCCCAAAAATCTACTGATGATGGCCCTTCAGGATTAGCTTCTACTTGGAAAAACTCATCATCAGATAGATCAAAGCTAGAAACATCATAATTGTAAGCAATGTTACCAATCAAACCTTTTGGATTCTCAGCAAGTCTTTCCTCAAAATAATTTGCAAGTTCATTTTCTGATTTAAAATCTTGTTTATCATACATGCTTTGCATGTTGCTTATGTCTTGCAGTGACCTGGTTTTCTTTTTCTGAGGACAAGGTGTGGGTCCTTTTGAATAAGCGTTCCTAGTTTCACCCTCATATTCTTCCTCTTTTGTGTTTAGCAAGTTGTTGACTGTCTCTATCAATTTTTCCAGCTTGGTTTCTGCAGAGCTCAGCCTTCCCTGCTCTGTTTGGTCTTTCTTTATTGCCTTTAATTTTTCCTCCCTGCACCTTATGTTGTATTCGACAGTAATTGCTACATTCTTCATCTCTTCCAAGCTTGAAGGCTCTCTTTCTCTTATATGGAATTCCACCTCAGGGTCAAAAGAACTTGGATAGTGCAATAGAGCCCATCCCGAGGGTGGTTTTATATTAGCAGGTATTGCATTGTATACCTTATTAAACGTGGCTGAAAAGCTTTGTACTATCTCTCCTGGTTGCCTTTTCAAATTCTGGTATTCTTCTAGGATGAGGAAAACATTTCCCAAGACTGCCCATTTATCAAGGAAAACTTGAGCAAAATGATGAAAATTGATAATTCTTGCAGCTGGAAGGTCTTTAAACCAAATCTTAACCTTTCCTTGAAATGATAAAGACAACATTCTAACGTGCACATCATCTTCTTCTATCTCATATAAGTCAAGTAAATCCTCAAGATTTTGAATGTGTTGCTCAGCAGTGACCTTTGTATTTTCTCCATCAAAAAGGGGTAGCTTACTTGTAAGATCTACAGGGAGAGGTTGGAATATAAGAGGCAAAACTAGAGGCTTATATCTTTCTATGACCTTTGTGGGTGTAGGTAGTGCAACAAGAGGCTTTTGTTTCACTAGATTTTTCACATGGGTATAGGTCTGCTCATGGTCTGAAAACTGAGGTTTGAGATCTTTCCCATAATCAGTGTGGATCTCATCTTTGTACACTTGATCAGGCTTAAAGTAGGATAGAACGTAGTTGTAGATAAAAATAATGAATTCTTGAAACCAAATCCAGCCTGAATGTTCTATCCTTCTAGAATGTCTGGCCATATTTCAGGTTCTTTCTCTAGTGGAGTATTTAGGTCTATTAGGGATTGTGGAGTCGCCAGGTGGATGAATTTGGATATTTTGAAGCAGGCTTTTGTCCACCATCAGCAATAAAATACCAATCTAAGGCTAATTGGTCTTCTTCCCCAGTGGAGTCGCCATTATGTGGGTGAAGAAAATGGGACCAATTACCAGATATTATCAATTAAGGTCACTCAGATTCTCCCCAGCGGAGTCACCATTATGTTGTGGTTCTTTTGTTTTGGCCAGATTGGTAAGACCAAAAGACAAGACAACATCAAACCACTTTGGGATCCTAGGATCTAGCCCTCCTGGATCCAGAGAGGGATCTCTCTATAAATGTAAAGGATGATATATCTTTAAGGCTCAATTTGAGGCATTAGGCTAGCTATGAAGCACAAGGGTTTTTGATTTGTTTGTTTGGTTGGAGATCATTAACTGAGAAGGTTATGTGGAATGAAAAAGGAATAGAGTAGTAGGATGTTTCAGCATGGGAAGATAGGTCAAGAGAAGTGCCAATCAATTGGGCTATGGAGTCATGAAAGGGTTTACTTGCATAACAACTATCCAATGGTTTCCATAGGGCAAGTCATCTATACCAAAGGATATTTTAGATAGATGGTGAGATGGAACATCAAGGAGTGGGGTGAAAGAAAGAAACCAAAGTGCAGCCTAAGATCAGGTAAGGATCTTTTAACCTATCCTGCTTTTGACATACTTCAAAGGAAACTCTAAATAAAGACACAAAGGGTAGCTTAAGATCAAGTAAAGACTTTGAACTTAGCCTGCTTTCAGCATACTCTTAAGGGAGAAAATACAGCAGTCCTCATAACCACTTTCAGAAGGTAGAAAACATTAAAGATTAAACACAGATCAAGTCTTAAGATCAGAGAAATACTTTTAACCTTCGCTGCTTTTGACACTAACTCAAAGGGATATTGAAAGGTTGGTTATTGGAAAAGGAACCTAGTGGACAAGGCTAACTCTAAATCCCCAGTTTCCCAATTCTTTCAGCTGAGACCAAACAAGAACATCTAAGAAATAAGCTCTAAATTCATACATCAGCAAGCATGGGAAAACCAACTCTTCACTGGTTAAATTATGCTTAATTTGTTCTTAGATACACAATCAGAGGATAAACATAAAGATAAAGATTTGATAGTGATACTTAGGGTACTTCAGCAGTATATCGTAGTCTATGCTTGCTATTCTTTATCAGAGAATAACGGACAGTATGAAATACATGAAAGGAGACAATTAAAGTGAGGAAAACATCACCCATAATATAGACCAGGATCCTATGAATCTGCTTGTTCAATTGATGTGCAAAACCAGTCACATACTCTGAGTCCAGTGGCTCTTTACAGTCCCAAATTTTCTTCCCAACCTACTATATTACAAACTACTTAGCTACTTCCCCCAATAACAGTTCAAACAGTCGATAAAATCCCAACAACCAACAACTTTTACAATGTATTCTTCAAGATTTCTTATAGGAGGATGAGGAGGAGATAACAGAGGAGATAGTTGGCCCAATTAAATGAATAATTTTAATGTTTCTCGACCTCTGGGAGGCTTGATGGAGAAGAAGTGACATGCTCCATACTTCATTAAATGGGCCTTTTCTTGTATTTTCACTCTGGCTGTTTGTTTTTTACTTTCGGAAGCTCTGGTAGGTGGGCAATTGCTTCTGAGCTGCATATATGTCAATAAATCTGATAGTCTTGACTGTGACCTGTGTTAATGAAAATAGGACTGCAGGAGGCAGTATGGGCCGATGGAAGGTGACTAGCCTCTCTGATTTGGCGTGTAGAGGCTTTCTCTACTGATCTGTCCTTCATGCTTCACTGGTGCTCTGATCTTCTTTGTTTAATTGATGTTCACTGTGTTTTTGTTATTTGCAGGTGCGCAGGAGACTTGCACGGGTGGAGGTGTTCATTTAATGAGAAAATCTTGGATCCCTCCTTGTACTGAAAACTTGGAACAGTCATTCCTGGCTTTCGTGAAAATTTTAAATCTCTGGGAGAAAACCTTTATAACCTGCAAAAAACAAATAAAAGTGAAGAAAACCTGGCGAAAAAGGTTTAGAATTGGCTTTGGAGGTTTGGGAGTGAAGTTAAAACGGAACCGTCGATTTAGATTAATCGACGGAGATCTACGGCTTAGATTGTTCGGAGAAACACTTGGGAGGAAATTGGGCGAAAGTGCAATGGGGCGACATTAAGTCCGGACCGTTAGATCTTCGGAGATCAACGGCGGAGATGAAAGAGGAAGTTCAATGATGTGAGGCAAGGTGGTTAGGTAGAAAACCGGCAGCGGTTTTTGCAAAAGTTTTGGGCGGTAAAAGGTATCACCAAAAAAATGTGATACGGTCCACCGCTTGACGCATGTCATTTCCAATACCGCCCATTTTGCAAAGTTTTTTGGCATTAAACTGCAGGCTGAAAACTTTTGTGAAATGCGATGTCGGCCGTCAGATCGAATGGCCCAGATCGGACGGTGCAAAAAAACTCCGATGGGGAAAGGTGCGGGGAAAGATCTTGACCGTCAGATTCTATGAACATCAAGGGCGGGGATTCGATCGGAGGTCGAAATGGTGGAGGTTTGAGCGATGGGCGAGTGCGATCCGATTAAGCACTAGCTATTAGATCTTTCTGCATGGACGGTCAAGATTTAATCGAGGGGTAATGGAGAGAGGTTATGGGTGGAGAAATGGTTTAATCCCGATCGTTGGTTTCTACGATCAAACGATTAGGATTAGAAGAAGAGGCGGAGCATTTTGAACGGAAAAGGAGGGGCAGGGAGTGCGTAGGCGGCCGATGACCGTTGATTATGCAAATATCGACGGCTGACGTTCATTTTAACATTGAATGTCGGGAAATAAAAATAAAAGGGAAAAGGCTTTCGAAGAAGGGTTTTTTAAAGGCTTTTCGTGCCCGATTGCGGGCTTTGGGTCACATGGAGGAGGAGAGCCAACGGATATAAGCCCTCGGGGGCTTAAAGGTATTATAATATAAAAAGGTCATTTTAGGCTTAAAATTAGTGCTTTTTAAGGCCAAATGTGGGGTTCCAATAGAGGAAAGAAGCATCTTTAAACCAAATAAAGGGCAGTATATGGTTTAAAAGGGGTTTTAGGAAGATTTAGAGGTTAAATGGAGGGTCAGAGAGGAGTTTTTTGAAGGGGATAAGGGTGACAAAAGGGGAAATTGTCGGAATGAAAAGGAATAAAATGGAGGCCTCTTTGACAGCAGTTTCTTCATAGCAGAACAGCAGGTTTTCAATGGAAACAGCAGTGAAGATTTCTTCAAGGAACAGCAAGACACATGAAGGCTTCAAGAATGAAATATTTTCAAGGGAAATGTTTCTCTTGAAGACTTAGAAACATATTTAGCCACTTGTTTTCTATGCCAAAATTTTATAGGTGGCTAACAGGCGGGAAACGTGAGGGGAGAGGAGCAATGAGAGGAGGGGATGGGTGAGCAGGAGGGGAGAGGAGCGATGAGCGAAGAGGGAGGTAGGTGCGGTGAGCAGAGAGGGAGGTAGGTGCGAGGTGGATGGGGGAGGGAGGGCCGTGGAGAGGGGAGAGGGGAGTGTCGAGGGTCGAGGGGAGGGTCGAGGGGAGAGGGCAGAGTGTTTGGAGGTGCAGGCAGTCGTGGGTTGGGGAGTGAGGTGGGACGGCGTGAGGGAGCGGAGGGTGAAGCCGCAGGTGAGGGGGTAGGGCCGAGAGGCAAGTGAGGGGTCAGGTCAGGGGTGGGGTTTGGGAGTTGGGTGAGCGGGGTGAGGGAGCCGCGACGTGGGGAGAGGCCGAGGGGCCAAGGGGTGAGATGATGTGCAAGTGAGAGTTGTGCAATGAGGGCTGAGAGCAGAGGCTTACAGTAATTTTATTTTTTATTTATTTTTTGTGAAAATACACCAAATGTCACAATATTTTTACTGGAATGAGAAACGGAAAAGATGAGCGAATGCTACAAAAATTTCACTGTTTTAAAAAAAATTGTAAATTGTACTCAGAATTTGAGCAGAAATTGCAGGAAAAAATTCCATAATTTGTAGTAAACAAAACTCAGAATTTTTTTTTTAGAATGCAGAATGGAGAGAGAAGTAAAAACTAAAATTAGCAGGGAGCAATGAGAGAAAACCTGCAGACTTCTGAATTAACCCAATAGAATAATTTCTGAATGCTGCAAAAATTGATTCCTGAATGTTGCAGAAAATTTCTGAATGCTATAAAAACGACCAGAAATTTTTGCAAATTTACACAGGCCACAAAAATAAATGGCTCACACAAGGTTGAGCTGGTTATGAACGTATCAGCTCTAATACCATGTTAAACACACACATGGTGTATGAGAAGAATAAACACACACATAGAAAGATAAGCATGAGATACTCATATTATTCACCATAGATGTACATTTATAATACAATGATGTGACTCTTAGATTCATCTTCCAAGGTCACTTGGAATTTTTTGTGACTTTTTTCCTTCCACACCTACCCATGGAGGATTAGGTGTTCAACAATAAATTAGAAGACAACACTTATGATTGTTGTAAAGAACTGCAGGCACTTAGAGATTTGAACAAGGTGGCCAAAAAGGGTGGAAAAGATGAGTTGAATTTTATGGTGGAAACTACAGAAGATTTTGAAGATGCTACTATATGTAATAATTAAATCCCAAAGTTTTCAAAGTGAACATGTCAAGCCTCAATGAGAAAAATAAAAGCCAACTTCATGACTTCAGCAACCTGCAATGCAAAAAAGTGTCAAAGAGTATCAATGACAAAGTAAAAAGACTTCAAACATTAGAGAGTGGGTTTTTCAAGTTAAATTAAATCCACAAGCCTATAAAATCCCATTTTACATTTCAAATGAGTCATTTTTGCCTTTCAAAACATCAGGAGCATCCAGCAAAAAATAATTTCAGAGTTTTTTGAGCGAATGTGGATCAAGTTCATTGGCACTGCGCATTCAGCACTTGGTGCTGCGTGCCTGGAACTTGGCACTGTGCCCTTGCCCGAAATATTCAACACAAGTTGTGAAGGCATTGTGTGCCTGTAGACTGGCGTTGTGCCCTTGCTGAATCATTGCGCCCTTTCCAGAAGAACCCCGTGTAATTTTCATTGACGTTGCATGCTCAAAGCTTGGCGTTGCGCGCTTGGGTTGGCTTGCGCCCTTAGCCAGTGGCATTGCGCGCCTAGGCAGAGAAGTTTGCTAAGGGTTGGGTCCATTCAAACAAGTTCAAGACTTCTTCAAATTTCTCCTATCATCCTCCAAACACTTCTAATCAGTAAGTACACATCATAAGCCCTTTCTTTAAAGCTATTTGGTCATTTTTTATTGAAATGAAGTGTAACCCTAAATGAAACCCTAATTTCAGTTTGTGAGACACTTTTTTCATCCTCCTAAACATAATATCAGTCAAAGATAGGGTAATTTCATTGATTTAGGGTTTCCATTGATTTAGTTTTCCCCTTCACTCATTCCCTTCATTTGTTCCAGTTGCCATTTCATTCCCTTCCCCTCATCTCATTTCATTTATACCCTAGGGTTGACATTGAGACAGTTGGCACTAAAATGATTGATATTGAGCCATTTCCTTTGACATATCAGAGATGCCACAGGCATGTGTTTGCTTCACTTGGTGTGAAAGGGGCCACGCCTTCTTCGTCATAAAAACAGGTAGACAAGGACAAGGAAAAGGTTACAGAGCCTATCACTGTTGAGGAGGAGGACAAACATGAAACAGAGCAAGAGTTTCAGTTGATTGAGATTGATGATGAGGATGAGGATAGAGCTACTAGTGAAGTGATCAGAGGCAAGGAGGCCAAGATTAGTGAGCTTCAAGATAATCTTGATAGAGCATAGTACGTCATTGACTTTCTTGAGCTATAGAATCAACAGCTAAAGACAAAATAGACCATCAGTGAGGTTAAGGCAATTAGAGCTTAGAGAGAGGCAAGAAAGGCCAAGGCTTTTCTGGATGATACCTTGGGTAGTTTTAATGACAGTAATTATGAGGAAGATCAGCTTCCTAGACAGAGACTGAGGACCATTGGACTGAAGAGGGCTTTAGCCCGGGAAAGGCAAAAAGAGGAAGAATTGGTAGAGCAGCTTACTCCAAATGAGCTGCTTGCCATAGAGATTGATGAAGATAGAGAGTCTAGCCTTGAGAGATCTAATTTTCATCTGGAGGTCCTACTAGAGAAGGCAAAGAGAGACACTGATATTCAGAGAAAGATGGAAAAACATTATGCCATGAGAAACAGGATTTCAAGGGCTAAGCTCAAACGTGCCCATGCAAAGGTTCGGGATTTGACTAAGTCAAAGGAGAAAGAGAAGCTCAATATTCTTGGTGAGGTGTCCCTCCAGGCCTCTAACCCTTGATCAACAAGAAAAATTCCAATTTTGGCACTTTGTGCACATTTTGATTTTTTGGGACAGTTTAACATGCAGAAATTGTGCTAAACGTGCAACGCCAGCTCTTTTTTGGGCCATCCAAATGGAAAATGGTCAGCATATTCATGCTCCTAATGAAAATTACATCAACCTGATAAAGTTTCAAGAGATTTGGAGCAAACCTGGTCCTTCAAAAAGGCAAAAAACCATCAAAAAGTCATGTTTCTGCACTCTTTTTGACCCTGGAGCTGCGTGTTTACCAGTCTTGTGAGAAGTGATTTTTGATAGGGAATATGGGCACCATTTTGGAAAGTGAAAGCATATTTGGAAACTAGACTCAAAGACCTTTCCAATGAGCCATCATGGAGCTCATTTGGACATCGGGAAGGCCTCAAAATGTTGGCTGCAAGACAGGCCATTTTTTCTGTCATGGCGTTGCGCATTTGCACCAGCACTGCGCGCCTGTACCCTAGCGCTGCGCCCTCGCCAGGAGTTGAATAAAGACACAAAAATTTATTACAAAATCTAGAGATATTTTTCATCTGATCAGTAGTTATTAAAAAAATTATTGAGAAGGCCTTAAAGTAAAATGTTTCCATAAATTAGCTCAAACAGTGAAGTTAGGAGTTATTATTATAGTGAGTCACTTTCAGATATTTTTCCTTGGGCCTTGCATGGTCTCAAAGGTAAAAAATGCATTAACTATGTAATAAAAAACATCTGAAACCCTAGCTTGGGAACACCTCCTCATTTTTCAGATAAAGATTGCATGTATGCTTCATGTTTTTTGTTGGTTGGTTGTTGAGTTGAATATTGCATAGACTCTGAGTTGTAAAGAAGTTGGCTTTGAAGTGTTGTAACTGTTTTGGACTGCATATAAATGGAACAATCATATTCACAGCATTCATGAACTTGGTTAAATGGTGTTGTTATTATGACATTGTAATGGTTTCCTTTTGTTTTCCATTTTGTACATCAATTTCCCTTATAACAGAACAGAAAATTTAGGTTAAGATATGTTGTCCAACACCTTAAGTCTGTCTGCTTTCTGTTATTTAAGTGTTTTTCCTCTGCTGGGTCTGATTGGAGAATTTAGGAGTTCCCTGCTCTCCATTTCCACCTAGTTTTTTTTCTTGAGATTAACTCAGTAGATTCCAGCTAAAGAAGTTTATGATTTTCCCTATCCTTTGGTTCTGCTTGAAATGTTGTTCTCAAGGATTTCTTTGAAGTTTACTTACTAGAGTTTCGCTAAAGAAGTTTATGGTTTGCCTTGTCCTTTGGTCTATCTTGAACAGTCACTTTAAAGGTCTTTGAAGTCTGATTGAAGAATTTAGGAGTTTCCCTGCTCTTTAATCATTATTGAATTGTTATCTTAAATGTTTTCTTTGTCTAAAAGTGAATAGATAGAGAATTTAGGAGTTCCCTGCTCTCTAGGATTTGTTGGATTGTTGTCTTAAATTTTACTTGGTAAAGTCTGGCCAAAGAATTTTATGGTATGCCCTGTCCTTTGGTTCTTTCTAAAAAATAGTAATCTTAAAGACTCTTCTTGTTCTAGTACATGTTAGATGATTATTAATTTCCCTTTAAAGCTACTAAACTCACAACTTAATGTTCATTTCACACTCACATAAGCTATTAATATCCATTTGGCTTTGTTAGCTTGCCCTATGGACCACCCTTGATTTTTTGTTGTACTCTTCAAACCTTTAACAGACTCCATAGCTCAATGGTTTGAACTTCACTTACTCTATCTGTTCTTCTTAACAAGAAACCAAACAAAACAAAACAAACAATCCCTATCATTTTAACTAGCCTAAAATCAACATTCTAAAACAATCAAGTTATATCTTTTATACAAATATAGAGAGAGCCCTCTCTGAGTCCAGGAAGGCTAGGTCCTAGGACCCCAAAGTTTGTTTGATGTTACCCTTGTTTATTTGGTCTTACCAATCTGACAAATTACAGGGACCTAACAGCTTCCATAGGTTTTGGCAATAACCTCACTCCAAATTCCGCCAAATCTGGCACCATCCTACAATTTCACCTCCAAATCTGCTAACCAAGCGCTAGATTGCCCAATTTCTGGGAAAAATTGTCGGGGGCGCTAATTTTTCCACTAAGGCCTTAAATCTAGATTTCAAACCATTCATTGTATTGGCGCAAATATATATATATAATATCGGGTGGTTAACTAATCGTCGGTGGTTAGAACTACATTTGTCACATTCACGATGACGTTGGCGATTAACTCGGGCAGCTTACTACCAGGTGGCTTTAGCAGTTGTTACACTAAAAATTGTCACTATGATGTTTTACTATCTGTATGGGTTCATCATTACTCATATATTACTCCCTTAGAAGTCTACAAATATCAAGTTCCTAAAACCAAGCCTTGAAATTGAGAGAAAAGCTTATAAAAGTCATAAAAATACTTGTACCACACTTTCTCTTAGTATTACCTACAGTGCCGCATCTGTTTCTTCTAGAGAATGTAGAATCGGCCGCACTTTTTCTTCATTAAAGGTGTGGTTCCCTATAAAAGGTAAAGTGAAAGCGGAAGTAAAATTTGGAAGCCCAGCTGGTTGAATCTAGAAGCTTCTGGAACTAATTATCCAGTGGAAAGTTCGCTCCTTTCATGTACATTCATCCCTCCATTAAAGGAGCCTACCCGTTGGTATGTGGAACTTAATCCCTTTGAAAGAGGATTCTATCCCCTCTTATTTGGAGCTGCAACCTCTTCTCATTTGCTATAAATTGAGGCCATAGTGCAGCCTCAAGGGGAGTTAGACTTTGAGATTTTTTGAGGAGAATTGATGGAGAAACTCAAACTCTCTTAACTGATTATTATGTGGGAATGATTACACACTCATGTGTATGTTAGTCGAGAGAGTGCAAAGGCTTTTCAAAGTAGAGGAAACGCTTGTTCCGGACCCCGGAAGGACCTGTACGACATCAAGGCGAACACGGTTGTAAGGCTCCTTTTTTAATTAAAGATATTACAAATGGATCATGTTTTCTCAATAAGTTGTTTATTTAATTGGCTTATTTCTTGAATTCCTTGATCATCAAGATAGATTTTTGGTTTATGAATTAATCTATATTATGCAGGTGCTTCTGATTCTTTCATTTTTTTTATTGCAAATCCCGAAAGGAGACGTATTCAAAGAGTCGGGAAAGAAGACTACGATCAGCGTTGACTACAAGTAAGTCCTAAATCCTTCATTATAGATAATTTTAGATGAAATATAATCTAGAGAAAGTAGTTTACATTTGTTTGTTTGTTGCTAGTTATCTGTAGGATACTAGGGAGATCTATCTTGTCCGCAAGAACGATTTATCCGTCCAACAAAATGGTGACTCCACTGGGGAAAGGATCTTGAACTTAGTTTTCATTTTATTTTTGACTTGTGAAATTATTTTTTTGATTTTGATTGATTGATACTGGCTTGGGTAATTTATTCCTGTAGAATCCCTGAAAAGTGCTTTAGAATTTTTTATTTTTCTTTAAGTTTTCTGGTCTCCACACTTTTTCTTTTGACACAGTGCGGTCATCTCCGCTGTTTTTCTGTATACATAGTGCAGCACCGCACCTGTTTACACTAAAACCTGCGGACCCTAAGAAAATTTTTGAAAAACTTAAAATTATCTTTTCTAGGATCGGCTTGTAAGATTCTCAGTATATACCCAGACTTGTATGTTCTGTCAGAAATCTTTGTCTGAGAGTTTCTTTCAACATTTTTAAGTTTTGAATGATTTTCTACAAGATCTGCATGTTATAGTGATTTTTGCTTTATCTTTGTGTCACTCAAAGATTAGAAACCTTTGTATACCTTAGATCACTGGTATTTCATTGTTTTCTTGTTGAGTCTATGACTTCATAGCAGAAATTGTTTTATGAGAATTAGATCTCATTTTCTCATTTGCAAATATTTAAAAAACATTTTCATTAAGTTTTGAATTTCACTTAAAAAACCATAATTGGATGTTTTTCAGTTTTTGCTGATTTCGGCAAAGAATTTCTTACTTAGATTACAAACTAAGCAAAACGTCCTCAAAATATTTAAAGTTTTGATTTCAAATTTAATTCTTAGAATTTTTAGATCTCGAAATTAGTGTTTTTAGTTTTGAGTGTTATTTCTAGAAATTGTAGTTTTCTTTTGGAGAATGTTTGATTGTAGTTTCGAACTTGAATAATAAAGGGATTTATTTTTGAGCAATTGATCATTCTGAGTTCTCATAAGATTAGATTTATTTTCATATGTTCTTGTTTGAAGGAAAAAATTGTTTTAAAAAGATTGCATTTCTCAACTCTTTCTTTTAGATAGAATTCCTTGAAAGGAAATGAATTGTTTCTCATAATAGATGCATTTTTAGTGTGTTTTGAGTCGGGTCACTACATCATCAAAGTTTCACTTTCACACCTATTGTCCTAAGAAACAGCCTATTAAAAGCAACACTTAAATTAAAATCAATCTAGTAATTTTTATACTTCTAGGACTCTTTTCCACCAACATAGCTTAGGCTAGTGTCTTGGAGTAGGGAGTAATTAACTCTCCAAGACAATTAAAACAAACAAGTAGTCAATCTTGCGGTAGGAAAAATCCAATAGTAGCTTGTATGCTTTGGGAAGCTCCTCCTAAAGGAGTCAAGCACGAGTTCATATCCAAACCAGTGAGGTGATCAATTCTATATCATTGGGAATGATAGAAGATGTTCGTGTATTAACAACGGTAAACCTCGGATTGACCATTGTCGAGGAGTCTGGGGTCACTTGTCGATATACCTTGGATTATGTCAAGGAGCCTTCAAGGGGATTGAGCTTTGTTACTCTGCCCTTGCGCGTATATCGGATCGTAGACTGTTCCCCCAGGTATATTTGTTCATGTTGGTGACCTTAGTGGCCATAAACTTAAGATTTTTTCCTAAGGTGACGGTGGAGGAAAGATCCCACTGTACCTGGAGCAGACGTCGACTAGACTCACTTGGACTCTTCACTCGAGATGGTTTAAGTGGAGAAAATTGCATTGATCTGTTTCATTAAGCAGGTTGTCGGGGTAACTGTTCCAACCACCATTTCTACATTAAAATACTACAATGTTGGATTTCATCACCAACTAGTGTTTTTAGTGTGGGAATCTACTGTTTGTGTGTGGTTTGATCTCATAGATTTTATAAGTGTTTGATCATTTGATTGTCTCCTTAGTGACTTTAGGAATTTTAATTGAAATTTTCTTTGATTGCATGTGATTAATAATTTTTAATCATGGTTGAATTACCAAGACAATCGCGTAGACTTCAGGGGAAACCCCTTGAGTATACACCAAGCCAACTTGAAGGACTGAAAGCTCTGGTACCGCATACTATCAGTAGAATTAGATCAACAGAACTAGGAGAATCATCCATAATTACTCATCCTGATTATCATGAAGTAAATCAATCACAAACAGCATAATATATTCAAGAGCCAATTTCAATTTTTGAAATCACTGACATTGCTTCTGCAACCAGTGAATTAGTTGAAGAACCTGAAATTTCTGAGCCAGAAACTGAACCTGCTGTGTTGGAATCATCTTCAGGATTTGTTACTCTAACTTCTAGTGATCTTGATTCACCTAGAGTAAGACATCGCATTGCTGAAAACCTTCCTTCTGATCTCATAAGTATTGAAGAACTTGTTGGTCCAGACGAAGACGTAGTTCTTCTCGAAACCCAAGAAACTTTAAATATTAAAAAGCGTGAATCAATATTCTACAGTCCTTTTAGAACTGACGCTTGGTATTTATCATTGACAATTTTTTTACAAAACACAGGTCTTACTTATTCACCACCCCGAATTCCTTTTCACCCTACACCAAGAGGTTATCAACCTTCATTAGCCATGTTGGGTAAGTCATCTATGTTTTCTGAATCTCCAGAAACATTTTTATACAGTGGTTCATCTGTTCCTCCGAGATACCAGTCGCTCTCTGGTACCTTCTCAAGAGCATCTCCTCGACCAATTGAACAAACGTTCTCATCTGGTACAAATGGAACAAACACTGAAACGTTGAGCACAAAACAGATTTTTATGATGTCTGGAAATATTCCAAATCCTCAACCTCCAGGAAGTTAGTTACCTCCTGGGGGGCAACCTCAAGGAAGTCATTTACCACCTAGGGGGCAGCCTCAAGGTATTCAATTACTACCTGGGGGGCAACCTCAAGATAATTTTTTACTGCCTAGGGTTCAACCTGTAGGACAATATTTACCGCCTAGGGAGCAACCTCAAGGACAGGACATACCTCAAGGTCAATATCAACCTCAAGGAAAGTACATACCTCAAGGTCAATATCAACCCCAGAGTCAGTTCATACCTCAGGGTCAATATCAACCCCAGATTCAGTACATGCCTCAAAGTCAATATCAACCTCAAGGTCAGTACCCAGTTCAAGGTTTTCAACCTCCTTCAGGTCAACCATTATTACAAGGAGCTGGAAATTTTCCAGTTAATTACCAACCCTACGTTCAACCTAGTTATGGTCCTTCATATGCACAACCTTCTATGGGTCAATATCCCGGAATTAATAGAGTGTGGGATCCATATCAAATTAAACAAATTTTGCAACCCAATGTGCAGTTACCTAATCAACCTGGACAGCCCACAGGTTCTGGTCCAACCCATCAATCTGTCCAGCCTACCATTCAAGTCTCTGCACCTGGTCCTGTTCAGCAGCATAGGCCTAGTACACCTAGAACTCTGCCTCAATATTCTACTGCTGTTGAAACTTCTATCCAACCTACCACACCTATTTCTGGAGTATCTGCAACTCTTGTTTCTACTACCCCTGTATCAGTACAAATTCCTCAAGTATCTATGCCACATTCAGGACCTACAATTCAGACTACGGTCTAGATACCTGCAGGACAATCTGGTACAAGTACGATTCTCACTAGTCAACCACAATTTACTTATCAACCGTACCAGGGGCAGTATCAATTTGGACATGCTACACAAAATCCAACATATCAGTATCAGTCGTATCCTGGGTATACTTATCAAGTACCTCAACAACCCCAGTTTGGTCCGGTTAATCCTGATTATCTAGGAGGCTTCACAATTCCCAATGCGCATCCAATTCTAGGATATCCTGGATATCCTCTACTAGGAACTGGTTTGATCACACAAGGTTATCAAGACCCTAGCCGTCGGTTACCGTTCATAGAAAGTTTAGATTTACCTGATCTATCACACCTTACAAATGATCCCATTTTTTATCTTTCGTATTGGCCGCCGATGCCTAATAAGTTTCCCAGTGATATTCCAAAGTTTGAAGATAAGTCAGGAGAAGATCCATCTAATCATGTTATGACTTATCACCTCTGGTGTGCATCCAATTCACTAATCGATGATTCGATTCGATTACGTATTTTTCAGAGAACTCTCATTGGTCTCGTTGCCAGATGGTACATTGAGTTACCACGAGGCTCATTTAATAATTTTAATGCACTAGCTACTGCTTTCTTAACCCATTTTCAGTTGCCTGTCAGATACGACAATGGCACGGAATTGTTGTCCTCATTAAAACAATCTATGTCTACGTACATATCTGATCACATTCATGAATGGAGACATAGGAAACATTTGGTGAAAGTATTTATTCTGGATCAAATTTTGGCTGAATGGTTTATCAAATCGTTATTGCCCAAAATTACTGAAGATGTGGCCAAAGGAGGCGTTGTTACAGAAGAGCAAGTCATTGCTCAAGCTCAGTACCTTGACCTTGTATATACACAGTCAGGTACTCTGTATGACAAAATCCTCAATTTACCACGACCTGATCAGTTAACTACAACTCCTTCAGGATCTCATGCCGCTGATGGTGTAATTGGTTCTGTTAACACTAGCAAGAGTAAGAAGAAATATTCCAAGACGACTTCTGCTATTATAACTTTACCCGATTCACCAAAAGGAGATTCTTCCATTGAAACTTCCATTGATATTCATGTTGTAGAATCATCTACAGCCAAACCTAAAACTGGTGGTAAGAAGAAAGGTAAGAATAAAAACAAAAAATCATCTTTAAAAGATAAAAACGATAAAACTAAACCAACTGACAATAAACGAAAACCTCGTTATCCTTGTCTGATTTGTGATGAGAACCATTTTACTAAAGAGTGCCCACATAGAGCTGAGCTATCGAAATTCGTTAGGGGTTCGCCCATACCTGCTGTCTTGAAGGATCCCTTTCCTACTCAAGATAGCAAAATGATTGGATCTTCCTCAAATACGGTAGAAGATATCTTAATGGTTGCAACGCGATCGCAAGATTATGGTAGTAAAAATCCTGTTGGTGGTAAAGAAGTAGAAACTTCTAATTCAGCATCAACAACATCTCCCTCAATTTATGATCCGCTATAGATCGAGAAACCAAATCCTGACTTAGTAATCAAATCGCCTGCTAAAGGTGTGCTTCGTAAATCAGCTTTCAATCCACTTGCGAGAGCTACTCATAACTACAATACTGTTGAAGATTTAGCGATTTCCCCTTCAGCAATGGCTTTGGAAGTGCTGCAATCATGTCCAGCACAAACGAAATTACTATTTTCAGCCATAGGAGCCATAGATCTTCAGGATTTGAACCTAATGATCTTCGATTTGGAAAATTTTACACCCCGCCTACCCCATCAAATGGCTTTTCAGATTCCAGTATTATTCAAAAACAAACGTTGATTTCGTACTTTTATTGATGAAGGGGCTTCTACGTGTATCATGTCGTTAAAATGTTGGAAATCACTTGGTTCTCCAACACTTAACCAATCTCCAACTATCCTCAAAGCTTTTGATGGAAGAGGATTCCATCCGTATGGTATTTTATAGGATCTACCTATAGAGGTCGAAGGAAAAACCGTTAATCTAGATGTGGAAGTGGTTGATGCCCCTCTGGATTATAGCCTTCTCCTGGGTCGCAGTTGGTCTTATGCCATGACTGTTTTCATATCATCGGTCTTTCGTCTCATCATGTTTCCTCATAAAGGAAATATCGTTAAAATAGATCAGCTCTCATATTATTCATCCGACCCAGCCACTACTGATAGCATCCAACATGTCAGAAAATCAACTATCCCTTATAAAGATGTTTGGGTAGGTTTAATTAAAGATTCTACTTTACTGGGAACTTTTTCCCTGCCTACCCCCAACGTACCACCTCCTACTGATAACATCAATATGATTACATCAAGTACTATTTCCTTTGATGACCCTTGGATAGTACCTTCAGACTAAAAACTGGATTCTTTCGATGGCACGATGCCTTTGAGTCCTTTTGAATTAGCATATCAGGTCGTACAGTAATTTTCTGATACTCCTTCAATTAGACCTGATCTAGTGAATGTGATCAATGAGGAATCACTTTCCATATCGAGCTCAGCTTCGACATCAATTCTGGATCCTGTTCAACAAGTATTCAATATTGATGAGCATATTCGTGAATTTTTGTCAATAGATGAAATACCATGGGACGATCTACATCATCAATCTTCGTTTTTACCTGATCTCGATCATTTTGAAACTGATTTTTCCTCCATTTTTACCGCTGATTATGTCAACAAACCTCGGAATCCTCTCATGAATTCCGATTCTGAATTGAACTTAGCAAACATTTCTACGACCATTCCTCTTGACATCTTAGTAAAACCACGAATTGTTGAAAACATTCATATAGGTGCTTCTTATACGCCAGATGAAATCCAAGCATATAAAGCCCTATTTCAAGAATTTTGTGACATTTTTTCCTGGACATATGAAGAAATGCCAGGAATCGATCTATCAATTGTTGTTCATGAAATTAAAATATACCCGGATGTTAAACCTGTCCAACAAAGATTATGTCGGATACATCCGCGAAAAGCTGCCGCTATTAAAGCAGAAATTGAGAAATTACTTCGTGCAGGTTTTATTTATCCTATTCCTTTAACGGATTGGGTATCTAACATTGTTCTTGTTAATAAAAAACAAGGGACAATACCAGTATGTATCGATTATAGGGATATAAATAGAGCTTTTCCAAAAGACAATTATCCAACCCCCTATATCGATCAAATTATTGACGATTGTGCCGGAAGTGAAATGTTTTCGTTTATGGATGGATTTTCGGGCTACAATCAAATCAACATACTCCCTGCTGATCAACCCAAAACAGCTTTCATTTGTCCGTGGGGGAATTTTTCTTACTGCAAATTACCTTTTGGATTGAAGAACGTTGGCGCAACTTTTCAGAGGGAAATGTATTATGCATTTCATGACATTAAACACATTGTGCAACCCTATCTCGATGATTTACCTGCTCATTCATCGCGCAGAGCAGATCATCTTACTCATCTACGAGCTATCTTTATGAGATGTAGGCATTATAGGATTCGTCTGAATCCTCACAAATGTGTCTTTTGTGTACAATCTGGACGATTGTTGGGATTTGTTGTCTCAAAGGAAGGCATTTGTGTCGACCCATCGAAGGTTGTGGCTATCATCAATTTACCTCCTCCTTCTACTCTTTGCCAACTCCAAAGTTTGCAAGGGAAAGAAAACTTTTTACGTCGATTCATTCCTAACTATGCTGAGTTAACCAAAGGTTTTACCAGGTTGTTGAAGTAGAATATTATTTTCTTTTGGGACGAGATTGCTGAGCGATCTTTTGATGCTCTTAAACACGCGTTGACCCATGCACCGTTATTGCATCCTCCCAATTACAACAAGGATTACATTTATACCTAGTAGCCTCCAATTCTACGATTGGCATGGTCTTAGTTCAGGAAGATGAATTCCACAACGAACGTGTGATTTATTATCTCAGTCGCAATCTGCATCCGACCGAAATTAAATACTCACATGTGGAGAAATTGGCATTGGCAGCAGTTCAAGCTATCCAACGATTTCGTCATTACATTATGTTACGCAAAACAACAGTGATTTCTGATTGTAACCCTATGATGTATATTTTGACCAAACAACTAGGGGGAAAATACTCCAAATTGATATTTAACCTGCAGGAGTTTGATTTGGAATTTGAAAAATCCAAATCAAAGAAATAATTGGTATTCGCTGAACTTATGTGTGACTTCCCAAGTACTGACATAGAAACTGTGGTAGAACATCCAATCGCGGATGAATCTTTGTTTCTTATCAGTACCATTGGTCCTTAGGATGGATATATCATCATTTATATCCAAACCCAAACTTTTCAGCCTGAACTCTCAGGGTCACAACGACGAAAAATCTGTTTCCAGTCTCAGCAATATCGTATTGTTGGTGACACACTATACCGTCGTGGTGCGAACTCTGTTTTTCGACGTTGTCTCACTCTTGACGAAGCTAAAAAAATTTTAAATGATTGTCACTCTGGATCATGTAGCGGTCATATGTCTGGGTATGCCATAGCCCAAAAGATATTTTGCATTGGCTATTTTTGGTCGTCCTTATTTAAATATTGTATTTATGCAGTCCGAAAATGCCACAACTGTCAAATCTTTGATCGAAATATGCGTACCCCACCTTCTCCTCTTCACCCTATAATTGTTGTCAGTCCTTTTGCAAAATGGGGCATTGACTTCATTACATGTAACCCTCACTCGGCCAAGGGGCATGGGTATATTATTCTCGTAGTATATTATTTTACCAAATGGGCCGAGGTGATGCCTACATTTGCAGCAGATGGAAAAACTGCAGCTACTTTCGTGTTCAATCATGTGATTTCTCGTTTCGGTGTACCCCAAGCGATAATTACTGACCATGGCAGTCATTTTCGAAACATCATGACGACCGAACTGACTGATCAACTTGGCCTACGCCATGACAATTCTACACCATATTACCCGTAGGCTAATGGTCTCGTTGAAGCTATCAATAAATTTTTAGTCACCATGATCAAATGAATCATCAGAATTCATAAATCGAATTGGCATACCATGCTTTTTTCAGCACTTTGGGCATATCGAACCTCAGCAAAAACATCGACAGGTTTTACCCCTTTTCAACTGGTTTACGGTTTAGAAGTGGTATTACCGATTGAATGCGAGATACCATCACTCCAACTAGCCATAGAGTTACTACCAGTCACTTTTGAAGAGGAGAAACACTTTTTGTACTTAGCTCAATTAGATGAGAATCGGTGCACCGCTGTATTAGCTATCGAAGCTCATGCAAAACGAATGAAAGCTCAGTATGATAGAAGTGTCACACCTCGTATTTTTTCAGAAGGAAACCTAGTCTTGGTTTATGATCAAGTTAACGATAAGCTAGGGGCTGGGAAATTCGAACCCATGTGGCATGGTCCTTATATTGTGAAGCGAAAGCTTGTAAAAGGGGCCTATGAACTGATTGACTTTGACGGGGTCTCTTTAGGCAAACCCAGAAATGGGATTTATCTGAAGAGATATTATGCTTGATTCTTGTGTGGATATTTTCCCTATATATTAGTTATTTTCATAAGCTGGTGTGTTGTAGATTAGAAGGGCGTGTCTAGTTTAAGTGTGCTTTTACTACTATCCCTGCTTATCTGGATCACTCTTTATTTTGCAGATGTTGACGTCCATTCAAACATACATTGGTTTTGTTGATGGTGCTTGTCGTAGTACACGGAACATTTCTTCCGCGGCTTGGGTTATTTATTCACCCACTGATGAGTTAGTATCTATGCATGGGGTAAGCCTCGGTTAAACAACGAACAATATTGCAGAATATAGTGCAGTTATTGAGTTATTGTCTGAATCCATTTCATTTGGAATTCGAAGTTTGATCATCAGGTTAGATTCTGAACTTGTTGTATTACATTTGAATAGAGTATATGCAATTAAAAACCCAGTGTTGTTAAGATTATTTTTGAAAGTTCATCTCTTGGAACGAGAATTTTGGTTATTTTGAGTATCAACACATTCCGATAAATTTAAACACATTAGCTGATGCAGTAGCTTCTAGTGTTATTAACAGACATTTGCGATAATTAAAGCAGTAGATCAAAATAACATTTGATAACATGTTAGACATATAACTGGAAATAGTAGTAATATCATAGCATAAGAATAGTGTTTTCAAAAAATATTACATCGTCCTCGATCATAGGTTCAAAACGCCTTATGATTGGAAAAAAGTGATACAAAAAATGATATAAGTCTACAAAATCAATCATCCACTATCCGTGGTGATGATCACGATAAAACACTGTAGCTCGTGCCACCTTGCTCAGGAATCTCTTGAACTATCCCGGAACCCCGATAACATATCTCTGTAAGCGGAGCGGAATTTCATCTATGGTAATCTCTGGAATATCTAAAGTCAATCGCACAAGATGGTTTTCCAGGTCGGTAAGGATCTCTGCTGTCTGATCCTGTGGTGGTGGTGCTGCTGCAGCTGGATCTCTTGGTTTCCTATCAAAAGGACGAAGAGTGGCTGGTCTACGTGGACCCACATCTGCATTTGAAATTTTTGTCATCATTTTTAGACGATTCAAAAAAAAAACTTAAAATTAAAATTTAGAACATGTCAAAATGATTCTTACCTGAGTCATCCCACTGTGTTCCTGGAGGAAGATACATCTCTCGGTCGCTGCGGAAATCCATCCTAGCATAAGGGAAATCTTCTATCACGAAGATTTCATTCTCCAACCAATGGAAATACTCTGGAGTAAAATGAACAATCTCACCGCCTTCACTATGACAGGCCATCAGTGCAACCCATCATACCATCTGAGGCTCTTTGACTCTACCATGATCAACTAAAATAAGATGTGGGGCAAGTGAAGGAATTCTTTCTAGAGCAAATGTGACCACAATCGCTCCATACCCAAATTTTTTCAACTTCGAGTTTTGTGCTCTAGTCAGTTGGCCTTTGACATTGACCAGCACTACCTCAGACCAATTGAAAATGGTGCCTCTAAAGCAACCAACAGCAGTTTTCATTTGGGATCTTGTAGCAACATGTGGAGATGCACTCCCACACATCCGGGTTACAGTAAACGCAACCACTTTGAGTTCAGGATGAATAATGGTTTTAATGTTAATGCGTTTATCTTTGGTGTTTGTTTCTTCAATGCAAAATTCTTGTTGAAGGCTAGTGACAGGCTGGCCACCTGCCCTAGCCCCAAACAAAGAGAGTGGATCGCCCCTCTTTGATAAACCAGTGAGAAAATATATATCTTCCAGCTCAATTTCGAACCGGTGACCTCTAATGATAAAGCATTGTTCCTAGACGTCCCATTTGTTTACTAGCCAGGTAAGTAAGTCTACTTGAGCCCTCATACCCTGAATGGCCTAAAATTTGTATAAACCACATTCCCTCAATATACGTAATGTGGGCGGATGTACCATGGCATCCTCATCAACCTCTTCATGTTCACGTTCTCTCCACTCAAGCATTGTAGATATCCTGCAATGGACAAATTAAAAGATTAGAAACAATTTGAGTGGGGAAATTTGGTTTAATTTGGGAGATTTAATCATTTTATTTTTTCTTATGGTGCCTCGGCATTTTTCGCATAAAAACAATGCGTGGATCCGCACGCATCTTATGCATAAAGTGCGAGACCACGACAATTTTCCCTTTGCAAAATTGTCGAGGTCCGCAGGTGTCATGTCTTTTACCTGCGAACCCCCGTGAGCGAATTTTTGAACATATTTTCCTCCTTAAAAAACAATTTAAGCCCTAAATTAAGAAAGTAAACAGAAAAAAATGAAGGCAAGGATGATGTGGATTACCTGGAACTGACGGTTTTCGATTCTAACAGGCGAATCTTCTGCAATCTCCTCCGGAACATTTTTACCAAAAGCTCTCAATTTTCACTCTGAAATCAAATGGTAAAAATGATTGAGAAAAACCCCTTTTTTAAGATTTTTTGAATAAATAAAATATTATTTTGTTTATTTTCCATTTTGAAAAGTTGTTTTCCAAATTATTTTTATTAATCATAAACAGCTATGTTTAATTTTTGAGTTTTTGTGCAGAATACAGGATTTTTTGGGTGAAATGATCCTTTTGATAAAGTAGTATACTTTTTATCACTTCTTCAAACTCGGTAAAAATTATGAAAAAGCGAAATCTATGAGTACATTTTTATCACTTTTTCGAACTCGTTAAAACTTACAGAAAAAATCAAACTACTGAGTATACTTTTATCACTTTTCCGAGCTCTTGAAAATTATGAAAAAGCAAAACCTTGGAGTTCTCTTTTAAGCCCTTTTCAGACTCTCTAAAGATGAAAATATTGTCGAGTACTTGACTATTCGAACTCGTTAAAGGAAATGAACAGTCGTCCCTTCAGTATAAGTTTACCCCTTTTCTGGACTGAAATAGACTATTTACGAAAAAGGTATACGTTGACTAATCATGGTCAATAGATTTCTCTCCTGTATTATTTTATCCTTTTTAGGGCTTGAGAGACTAAATTTACGAAAAAGTACACCCACGGAGTTTCTTTAAATTTTTCTTCTAACTCCCTAAAATTGCAAAACACTGAGTTTCTCCTATACTGGACTCGTTAAAATTTAACAATAAAGGACCAGTCGATTACAAACAAGAATGAACCACTCCTTCTTAGGGTTCGATTTTAAATGAAGTTGGACTCATCCGAAGGATGAGCTTATATAACAAGTAAATGTTATCCTCCTCAAGCTTGTCAAAAATAAAGAGGTACTTGCCAAAAATGGTGGGGGAAAAAGAGAGAAAACGAATCCATTTGTCACACTTTGTTTAAAAAGCAATTTACCACTCTTGAACATGACACTTTTTTTCACACTTCTACCTGGGTTGGGAAATCCTTTACCTATCAGTTAATCAAACCATATTGAAAGTCTTCAGCCGGTTTCTGGGTATTAGCTTAGGTCAATTGTCACCAAACCATCTGCAGTGTCGTTATGTGTTCAAGAGGACAGTTCAAATAAACCATTCATTGCAAACATTTGTCTCCATTCGCGTTGACCATCCCTAAGTCAGTCCTTGCAAAAAAAAAAAAATCTACAAAACTTGATCTAATGGTTTCGTGTCGTGGGCTTTCCTACGACAGATCACTTTCTATCGACGACAGCTCATCATCTAGGAAGTTGATCTAGAATCCTTCAGTACCTTGGAATCTGCATGCCTAAATGGTTGGTTTCTCGCCTTCAACGACGGGTTGCATCATTGACCTTCGATCGAATGATTCCGTGAATGTTCGACTTCAGATTATTTATTCACATTTCATATATTGTACTGAGTACTTTGAGATCCATTTTCATTATTGATGGTTTCTCTCACACTTGTTAACATTTCACATCATTGACTCGTAATCAAGTGGTTTCTACTATGTTCTACTTCGACACAATCAATCACATGGATAGAATCGTACTAGTTCGGGTAGCAGAAATCAAGACCCTGGATCTAGTTTCCACCATCCAGGCAGCGAGGAGTTTTATTATTCAATATGCAGTATACTATTCATAATAGATGGATGCGTCCATACTGTGTCTACATTATTGATGTGATAGTAAGATCATTGCTACATCAGAACAAGTTTTAGTTAACGATTTGATCTGAGTATGGGAATGCCTACCTCAGAGATGATATATATATATATATATATATATATATATATATATGTTTTTCATTGAATGTTTTTACAGGATTCTGATTGGGTGTCCACAAGCTAATCCTCGAAATGATAAAGCACATCACTCTTCGAATGGTCTCAGACTTCGCACTTTAGGGGGGAATTTGTTACACTAAAAATTGTCACCATGACGTTTTACTGTCTGTATGGGTTCATCATTACTCATATATTACTCCCTTAGAAGTCTACAAATATCAAGTTCCTAAAACCACGCCTTGAAATTGAGAGAAAAGCTTATAAAAGTCATAAAAATACTTGTACCGCACTTTCTCTTAGTATTACCTGAGGTGCCGCATCTATTTCTTCTAGAGAATACGGAACCGGCCGCACTTTTTCTTCATTAAAGGTACGGTTCCCTGTAAAAGGTAAAGTGAAGGCGGAAGTAAAATTTGGAAGCCCAACTGATTGAATCTGGAAGCTTCTGGAAGCAATTATCCGGTGGAAAGTTCACTCCTTTCATGTACATTCATCCCTCCATTAAAGGAGCCTACCCCTTGGTATGTGGAACTTAATCCCTTTGAAAGAGGATTCTATCCCCTCTTATTTGGAGCTGCAACCTCTTCTCTTTTGCTATAAACTGAGGCCATATTTTAGCCTCAAGGGGAGTTAGACTTTGAGATTTTTTGAGGAGAATTGTTGGAGAAACTCAGACTCTCTTAACTGATTATCATATGGGAATGATTACACACTCATGTGTTTGTTAGTCGAGAGAGTGCAAAGGCTTGTCAAAGTAGAGGAAACGCTTGTTCCGAACCCCAGAAGGACCTGTATGACATCAAGGCGAACACGATTGTAAGGCTCATTTTTTCATTAAAGATAATACAACTGGATCCTGTTTTCTCAATGAGTTGTTTATTTAAATGGCTTATTTCTTGAATTCCTTGATCATCAAGATAGATTTTTGGTTTATGAATTAATTTGTATTATGCAGGTGCTTTTGATTCTTTCATGTTTTTTATTGTAGATCCCGAAAGGAGACGTATTCAAAGCGTTATGAAAGAAGACTACGATCAGAGCTGGACTATAGGTAAGTCCTAAATCCTTCATTATAGATAATTCTAGATCAAATATAATCTAGAGAAAGTAGTTTACATTTTTCTGTTTGTTGCTAGTTATTCGTAGGATACTAGGGAGATCTATCTTGTCTGCAAGAACGATTTATCCGTCCAACAGCGACGGTCTCGACAACTGTTAGAGAAGGGGTCACATGGCCTTCCTCGCAGTTTGGTGGCAGTGGTATTGTTGAGTCCCAAATTTGCCTCTTTTCCATACACTTTTCCATATCTTTTTCACTCACCTAAACCTCCAAAATTGTCAATATCATGTGCAAAAGGGTATCTAACATGGTTTTTAATTATGTTTTTGTGTTTTCTATTTGATTTAGATTTTGTTCATACAGCTGCGGAAACTTGCCACTTTTCGCAGCTGCTGCAACTTTCCGCAACTATTTTGTGGAAATCTATGCTACAGGTGTCTACGAAGGAAACGAGCCACATGGGCAGGCTAGGAATGACGAGGACATGGTTCGTGTCCTATTGGTTCAAGTAAATTCGTCAAAGAAAGCCGTGGTCAAAGCCATCCACGTGGAAGTCAACTATGGAGTTCTATGTCGGCTGGACTCTGTTTCGTGGCATATAAACATCCATACGGCCGTTTCTAAGCTTGCGGAGGTTAATTGACATATGTGCAAAGTTCTGGAGTTGAATTCAAGCGCCCACCTTCCATAGATCCGTTTTCCAACATGGCCATACTCCTATATCCGTGGCCTTAGTGGTCTACGTGCTGGCTGCTATCATAAACTTCAGGAGACAGTTACAGTTTATTGTTTTATATAGAGCGTTTGCTGCTCATAGCGTCTTCAGTTACCTGCGAAAGCCACCAATTTGGGTGATAGTGAGAGATTACATTATGAAATGTAGTTTTAGTAGTAGTTTTCTTTTACAATAAATTTAGATATATTAAATCATGTACTTATCTTCAGTTGCCTCATCTAGTGAGATGATGGCGAGGACAGATCATGTGTATGGTTTAGTATTAGTTTTGCTACCCATAGTCATCTCCCAGTTACAGTTGTTTATAGTTACTTTCCGCAAGTCATAAATTTGAGTCTAATGATGAAGGTGAGAAAATGTGAATTATTGATGTAAATACGGATTTAGATTTATTTCATTTTAATTTTGAATTTCCATAAGCGTAGTTTTTCTTTTGTGTTCGATTTAGTAACAAAATAGTTTGATTTTTTCATATTCCCACTAGTTTCATTTTAAGTTCATTAAGTTAGCGGCTTCTTTTATTTAATTACCACTTTTACTTTCTTTCAAGTTTTGTCATTGTAATTTCAATTTGCTTTTAAAGTTTCAAGATTGGTAAATCATTATAGGGGATATCACTTCCTTGAACAAATATAACCAAGCTTGTTTTTTTCACTTTAGAATTTCCATTTCACCTTAGAAAGACCAAAAACGACAAAAAGTTAAGAAAGAGGTTATCTTGCACATATAGTGCGCCGCACTTCATCAGCTTACGATTCCCGGATTGACAATTAAATGCAGCAATTTAGGACACACTAAATTGACCAAACAGGTATGTCTGTGGTTAGTGGGGGTGCGGGGCTAACCTTCTGCCCATGGTCCCGCTCTTAGGCGCAGTGACCAGGGTTGGGGCTAGACCCCGACCCCCTCCCCATTAGGGAACTATTTTCATAATAAAACCATCATGAAACCAATATATATTAATATTCAATGGGATGGCGCGATGGTATGTCTTTTGGTTGGTTTGTTGGAGGTCACGGGTTCGATCCCTGATGAATTTGTTCGGACCTCCATACAAAATTTTGGTGGCCCTCGGGCTACCACGTGGCAGCCTGTGATTGGCCACCATGAAACCAAACAAGCCAATAAACATTTGCCACCTCATACCAATGAAAAAGTGACACTTGGCACAACATGATTCCCCGAAGAAAAACCCTTTGACCAGTGAACCTATCAACTGGGCATGCCAAGTCAATAGTATGGACTGCTGATTGAGCTGTCCCTGCATTTTTTTTCAAAAATATTTGCATGTTTGATAAAGCGGACATAACGCGTCTCTGGGAGCATATGGTGTCGGTTTTCCATGAAACTAGTTGCTCCAGATTCAGAACGATGAGATATTCAGGTTCCACACCATTCAGAGAAATTTAATTTTTGAGCACTTGATCTCTCCTCCCCACTAGAAGCTTTTGGACCCTAAAATATCACTTTCATTTGTTCATCAGATGATGATATAGTTCCCTCACCTTTCCAATCTCGATCCATTTGGCCTTGCTTGGATTTTTTCATTTGAGCCCCAAACAAAGGTAGTCTACACTCCCTTGTTTTGATGTCCTTGTTCTTCTATGAAGAATGGTGTCTTGTTGAAGCTCATCAAGGTATCTAGGGGAAAATTCTTCAATATATGGAATCTGAACATTTTCTCATTGTTCTTTAATCAATGAAGGCTCGTACAACCTTAAGTTCTCAACATTAACAACTGAGTAAATTTTCATGTATGAAGTAAAATCTAACTTGAATGTGTTGTCACCAATCTTTTCCAAAATTCTGAAAGGACCATAACAAATTAGTTTTCGTTTTTTACCTTTGCCTTGAAGCCTCTCTTTTCTAATGTGAAGCCAAACTTCGTCTCCAACTTAGAACTTGTGATCTACACAATGCTTGTTGTGCCTTGCTTTGTACTTTCCTTGGTTCTTCTCAAGTTGATCTTGAACTGTTTGATGTATCAATGGGATTTGTTCTATGAACTTCTTGGATTTGTCTATGTCGCTATGACCATCAATAGCAACATACTTCTAAAAAATGAAACCCAATGGAGATCTAGGAAAGTATCCAAGACATGCCTTAGATGGCGATGTTTGTGTAGAGAAGTGTTTTGCACGATTGTAAGCATGATGAATGTAATGCAACTATTCATCCCACAACTTAGGATGCTTGTTGCATTATCCTCGAATAAGATGTATGACTTTTCAATTTACCACTTCGATTTGACCATATGTTTTTGGATGAAAGGTTGTACTCTTTTTCAACTTGGTATCTATTAGCACTCCACCAATTCTCCCAAGGAAGAAAAGGAGACTGACAAAGGTAACCACAAACCACTTTGACCTAGTAGCTAGCCCTACTAGGCTAAGAGGGTTCTCTGTATGATACCGCATTCAAGGATTGATTGTGATATGAAGGATATTATGCTAGATGTGATAGGCTCAAGTTGGTTTTGAGTGTATTAGGGTTTGATGTTGGATCAAGGATGAACCAATTAGCTAGGTCTAAATATCAAAAGGGTTTAATACTGCAAAGATATAAAGGAGAAAAGTATTACTGGATCTATGATGGATTAGGGGTTTTTTAGGTATGGTGGAGGGTCTGAAAAATTAGAGGGATTTAATGAACATGTTTAATCATTAATTCATTAAACTGGAAGCATGAAATAGAAAATGACATTCTCATATAAACAGAGCTAAATGAAAATAATTATGCCTATGAACTGTAAGGAAAGCCACTAAAGATACAAGATATGGAAAGAGGAGCTATATATCATTCATCAAAGACTATAACAGATAAAAAACATGATCATAAACTCACTGCACATGAATTTTTAGATAATAGATGCAACTACATCCCTTGATTTCTTAATATGATAGTGAAAGTACAAGCTACAAGAGTTACAATCCTCTGATGTCCAACCAGTAAAATAACTCTGAAAATGATTGATATAGACAAAAAAAACCTCTCCCCTCTCTCAGGGATCGAATCCCTTAGTTGTGGAGCTGATTACATGATATGCTCAATAAAACCCTACTGTCTAGTGAAGTCAACCAATTCAGCTCATCATAGGAAACTAGATACATTTGACCAAAAATTACATCAACAAGCATGTATCTACCCTCTTTTACTATTCACCTACTCAATTACACTTCATGACATCATAATATCATCATAATTCATCAATTACACAAGTAAAATTCAAAATTTGTCAAACTGCCTGTGAAAAATGCATACTGGAGAAAACGCAGCATGTGTGGAGAAAACGCAACATGCTTGGGAAAAAGGAAATTTGAAGGTCTTACAGGAATCCAAATGAAGATCTGAAAGTTGCTATGGATAGCCCTAGATTTATTCTACATGATAGGATCTTCAAGTACTCAAAAAGGTGGCTTCTAGCCCTCCAAAATTCATTCTCCCAAGAGTACTCATAAAATGCAACATGGCCTCCAAAAAGAGGGTAGAAAGGCCATTTTTTGCTAGTTTTTGGGAATTTTTACCCTCCAAAAGTTGCTGACAAGGATCTAGCGCTGACTAGGATTGAATTATGTGTCAAGAGGAATCCACCAATGCAAATAATTCATCCATTGGATCTCCCCAACAAAAGCGCAATGTGGCCCACGCTCTGTTTTTGCCAGTGGAACTGGTTTTCAAAATTGTCAATTTTGACCAAAATCTCACAAAAACCAAAATAAGCTCCAAAAATATTCAAAATTGATCTAGAGATGCTTGAAAAGGTGTGTTATGATACTAAGGAAACATCAGCAAGTAGGTCTAAGTTACCCTTCTCCTTTTGACTAATTAGGGTTTCCTTTAGTTTTGCCTTCAACTTTTTGACCTTTGCCTGAGACACTTGATTTCTATTGCAATAGTGTTTGGCCCATGTGCCTTTGAATTTCATTGTTTTTATTTTCCATCTTCAAGAGATTTTCCAAGTGACCATTCACTTTTACCAGCCAAAACTCCCTATTTTCATTGATTTCCATGGCTATCCTTTCTTCAAAAGTTGACTCTTCAACTGATCGATTGTGTTCTCTTTCTTTCTGATGTGCCCTTCAGAGACCCATGGTCCTTGGCCTATTTCTTGTCATCTACCCTTCATTATTACCTGAATCTTCAATTTCAACCACAGATTTTCCTTTCACATCTTGCATACTTTCTTGAGACTGCTTGCTCTCTGAAAGTAGTTGCTTTACCCTCAGTTGATTGTTCTCCTTCTCCAGGAATCAAATTATGAAATTATCCCTTACCAAATTGTTGTTGAGCTTCTTTATCTTAGCATATTTTTCTTTAATGACCTGATCTAGGGTTCTATGACTTTCTTTGGCCTCCAAGTCTACTATATCAATTACATGATGGATGGACTCCTCATCATGCAAATATTCCTCCTGTTGTGGTGGTGATCCATGTTCTGCTGATGTAGGCTTAGCCCCTTCCTCAATTTGAGGAGAAAACACAAGCCTTATGCCTCTCTGATATGTTTTAGTGACCTCAATCCTCATCCTCACTGAAACTGTGCTAGGTGAACCAACCTCCACATGTCTAGATGGTGTTGATGGTGAACTAGGACTAGTGGGCTAGCTAATAGAAGGAAAAAAGACATTTGATTGCATGAAAGTTTCCCAAGTGATTCTCTTTTGTTTGACTGGTGTAAAAAATTATTTTGATAAGAGCATGGTGGAAGAGGTTGACTTCAAGACCACTCTGCCTATGCTGAACTTTTTCCGCCATCTTTGCTAGAGTTTTGTAGAGGTAGTAGGGAAAATTGAGTGGCTTTACCCTTGTGAAATGCATGAGTAGTCTGACATGGTACCTTTAGATTCTAGAAAATATTCCCTCACAAGTGAAGTACTTCATGATGATCTTCATCAGTGGTGTATACTTCTGAAGGAGCTTCCCAACAGGAAAAACCTTCTTCATGTGGTGTTGATAGTGTCTTCTGAGGTAGGGCTTGTAGTTTTGAATCTCTAGGTCTTGTTTCTTGAACCATTTCTCACCATGGTCGGGTATCCATGTGACCTCTACTACTACATCAGTTGATATAGTGAATGTAACCCCTGCAATCATGACCTTGTCCTTTTTGAGCTAAGTGGAAAACAATTTAGTCAATTTCGTATGGTATTTGGCTCTCTCAACTTGCTCACAAAAAGGAAGACACCCTACCCTTTGAAAAAATTGCTTGTATAATGGTGAAGAGATAAATTCATGAGTGGTTAAGGGCTCATATCTTGACATTTGGCATCCCTTGTTGTAAGGCCTCTTATCTCCCTCCATATGTGCTTTGCAAGGGGAAAACCCTAATAGTGAAAAAGAGGGGAATGGAGATATCGAGTAGGATGGAGGGGTTAGGAGAGGGAAATGGTGATGGGAAAAATTTAGGGAAGTAGGGAATGGTGTTAGGAAGGTTTATGAATTTTAATGGGAGGGAATTAGGGTAGGAGTAGACCTAGAGAATTTTATTACAGGTCTAGGTCTAGGAGGCTGCCAAAAAATGCAGCATAGGGATAGTGGTGTGGTATAGGGGCTACGGTTTGGATGTAGAAGCTTATGGAGTGAAAGTGACAGGGTGTGAGGGCTTTAGGTAGTGTATGTGGATGTGGGGAAATAGAAAATGATTATTGGAAGGGTTTATTTGACTTACAAATTTGCAAAGAATGTCTCTCCAACAAAACGCATCATGGGGCTCTTTGGAGGAATTACACCATGAAAAAAAGAAAAATAAACCAATGGGGAGGCTTAAAGAGACATTAATTACTTTTATAAGGCTGAAGAGCCTTTGAAATTTCTTTGAAAACCTTTAGAACTTGTATTTTTTCCTCTTGAAGGAAAATGCAGCGTAGGAGGGGAAAATGCAACGTGGAGGCTAGGAAACATAGCTGGTTGCCTTTGCACCAAACTTTGAAGTGTGATTTGACCTTAGAACTAATAATGAGGAGTTTTTTTACCTGAGAGAGCTAATTTACAATGAGATTAATTAGGAAAATGAATGAATTGGTCTTTTATATCTTTTTTTGGAGTCATTTTCTTCAAAGAGGTAGGGTGGCCCACCTCATGATTTTCACTTTGCTTTTGGAACCTTGTAGCTTTGGAACTTTAAATTAAAGCTTTAGAACTTTGAAACTTATTACAAAATTGAAACATAAATTACATTTTGAAACCAAATTTCATTGAACAACTTTACCTATTATCATTCCTCATTTGTCGGATTTATGCATGGAATGACAAATTTTGGTGACCTTAACCCTAATGACCTAATGTGACACTGAGATAAATGAAAACCATGATGATGTTGACTGAAGTGATGATGATGATATTTCAATTATGGTAAACTCAATTGAGTGATGACAAGGATCGACATTTGAATTTTTTTGAAAGGAGTGGAAATAACCCTATACACACTAGCCAGTGACCAAATTTTTATTTGAAGACCTAATGAAATGACAAAAATTTGACTTGAGAACCTAACAAGACCTTGTAAGAGCATATTTGATCATTGGTGACAGGCTGAACAAACTGACACTAACATTGGCTCCAGCTGGTGATGGCAGCTCCTTGGAGGTGTCAAAATCATCGTAGACCAAGTAGCCTTACCTTTGGGCATGGAGTAAAAAATCAAAAGACGAGACTTAATACTGAAAACTGACTCAAAACTAAACTGACTTTGATTAAAACAAAAACCTACTGAACTTATAAATCAGTAGCAAATCAAGGGAGCTTTATAGCCTTCACTTCGGGCTCCAAGCTTCGATGATTCACTCCTTCACACTTCGGAAAAAAAAATTAAAATGATATGTACAATAGGGTTAAGAAACTTCAAAAATATGATCAGAAAAGGCAGTGCTTGAGAAGCCTACCATTGATTGGTCCTCCTATGAAATCTTCTCCATTCATTTCCTCCAATAAATAAGCATGTTTTCCTCTTGAAGCTGGAATTTTTTATGGTCCCTTCCATAAGTTCTCGAACCTACTATGCTTCCCTTTCTCTTCATTTTGAGCATCCCAATGGAGGACCACATCACCAATTTTGAAATAATTTGTCTTTGTCTTGTAGTCGTGCACTTTCTTAATTCTTTCTTGAAGCTTAGAGGTGTTTTGGAACACCTCATCCCTAGTTTGTTGGAGAATAATCATTTGATTGATTTGGCACTGCACATCATTCATTTCACTACCTACTTCATGTAATATCTTCATGACTAGGAAAACAAGTGATGTAGGGAAAATTGCGTTGACTACATATACCAATTGGAAAGGAGACATACCTATTGAATTCTTGCTACTTACTATGTACGCCCACAAGGCATTGATAAGTTTTTTATGCCAATATTTCTTGTTCGCCTCCAACATATTTTTTATAATGTTGACCAATGACGTATTTGAAGACTCAAGAAATCCATTGCCTTATGGATAATATGTGGTCAAGTGACCCAATTTGATGTTGTATTTATCGCACAACTCAACCATCTTCTTCAACTTGAATGCAGCCGCATTATCTGTGATTATTTTGTGGGGACAGCCAAATCAAGACAAGATATTATATTCCAAAATTTGAATGATAACTGAATCAGTAGCTTGCCTCATTGGGATTGCTTCAATCCATTTGGTGAAGTAATCGGTAGCTGTCAAAATCCACTTATGTTGGGCGGAAGATGCAAGGTGGATTTCTCCAATGAAATCAAGGACCCTTTGATAAAATGGTGTTTACACGGATATGGGTTGCAAAGGTAGCAGGAGCAACTTCCTCTTACCTTGAAATATTTGGCATTCGTGACAGCTCATCACAGTTTTATACAAATCAGAAAAAAGAGTGGGCCTATAGTAACCCGTCCTCAACACTTTTTTCGTCATGGTTTTCCAAAACAAATGACCTCCGCAATCTCCCCCTTGTGGAAGTCACTCATTACCTCCTTGGCTTCACTTTCTACAAGACAATTTAGCAAGACACCTCTCGGGTCTTTCAATATAGAGCATTGTTTAAAATGTAGTCCTTAGAATCTTTTAAATGTAATGATCTACCTTTGCTTTTAGACATATCTGGTGGAGGATTTAAATTTTGAAGAACATAAATGATGTTGGCATACCAAGGGGATGAGACAAAAATTTATGATACCTATATGAGTGAATCATCATCTTCTTCTTCAGACAATACTGAAATAATATTAATGTCAAGTGCATGTAAATTGGATTAAGACATCAACTTGGCCAATCCATGTCCCTTGATTAGATTTGTAGGCTTGATCTCGAGATCATATTCTAGCATAGTTGTTATCCACTTTCCTCTTCTTCCTTCAGATCGGTTTGCATCAGGAAATCCTTTACTGCTACATTAGGAACATAGGCTAGAATGTGTGAGTGAAGGATATGTTAGCACCCTATAAATTATAGGATCTCAAGGTGACTGGATACTTCATATTTCGTGCAAGGTTTTCATTATTGAAAGGATTTTCAAAATTCATATGATTTCAAATAAAAAGGAAAAGGAAAACAAAAAACAAAAAACAAAAAGAAAGAAAAGAGGGTATAAAAATAAACAAAAGAACAGAGAAAAGAATGAAAAGAAAAAAAAGGAAAAAAGAAAGAAGAACCCCAAAAAAGAAATAACACTAAAAGTGTTGCAAGTCCAAATGCCACTATTCCTTGGATAGGTTCGTCCAGTCATACAGTTTAATCACGGTTGTACAGTTTTCAATTTCTATTGATAGGTTAGAAAATAAAGATTTTCCAAAATGTTTAATCTTGGCTTATTAGTGGATGGGTTAGAAAATAAAGATTTTCCAAACTGTTTAATCTTGGCTTATCAGTAGATAAGTATAAAATGAGATTGGTTCAACAGCTTAAACTAAACCAATAGGAGAAATAAGGGATAGGGGTTAGGTTAGAATTTTAAAAGAAAATGTTTAGGGTCTGCAAGTCTAAATGCAGCCTACAAAGGAAGAAAAAATGTTAGATGAGTAGTTCGGTTAGGTAGATATGCAAGGAGGAAGAAACTAAATGAAAAAATGAAATGGGAACTTCAAAATCCTTTGAGGCGAAATCTATTTCATCTGAAGCCCTGTGCAAGTCCTGCCAAGCACCAAATCACACTTCGCAAGTTTAACGAGACATCACTAAAGAATATGGTAGATTATGTGATATGTGGGTTGAGGGCGGTCCCACCTTCCTTGACACGCCACCCATTCCCCCACCATCCATCACAAGATCGTAATCTTACCTGTTAAATCATTGTTTCACATCACAAATATTTTAACTTACCATTTGAAGCACCTGCAATGTATTTTGTTTAACTTGCGATGCGGTTGGCCCCACCGCAACAGCTCCGCCCCCCACTTCTGGCTGCATCCAATACATATCATATAATATGAAACCTCATACACTTACCGCAGAACCATTCGCCACTTTATAACTTCACCGATGCAGTGGGCTCCATCTTTCCACATCATCCTCCAATCAGCGCACATCGCACTTCACGGATTTTAGCACTTACCTTATTTTCTCAAATTCTAAACTTTGCGATGTGCGATGTGGGTGGGTCCCTCTCCCCGCACTTTGTACTTCGCATATTTTAGAGTTTATCTTTGCTACTTAATGTTAAGATATGTGATTTTTGATGGCCGGCGGGTCCCACCTTCCCTACCACATCACCCCTCTCCCTGCACTTCACACTTCACAAGATTTAAGGTTCACCTCTATGGCTCATAACTAAACCTTCCGATTTCCGATTGCGATGCGGTCGCATCCCACTTGTGTACCAAGTCACACATTTCCCCCCGGCGCTCATCCCCAGACCATGGCCCACAGTCCCATCACCCCATTGCATCAACGCTAAACACCCCCCACCTTACCCTCCATCTCTACCCCTCACCTCACCATCAACAACACTCAATTCATTTCGGCGCCCTTTCAGCCGCTGAACGTTAGCAAAGGGGGGGAGGGGTCCGAAATGGGTGGTATCCATTACTGCCCCCTCCTCCATATGTCGCACTCCCGCAATTTCGCACCCCCCTCTCTATTACTGATTACCACTTGAGACCCACTCCAAAAAGTTGTTTCTGTTGTCCTCCAAACCGCTGCCTCCCTGTGACCGCTGCCAATGTCGTCGCACCATGTCCTCCATCACCTGTCCACTTCGCCCTATCACATCCCCTCCCACCAATATCACCTTTGCGCCATGAATGGTCGAGCCGTTATCCAACAGACCCGTACCAACTCAACGGTTACCCTCCAGCCACATTTTAAAATGGCGAATTCACCGCGGCACCAAAGTTTGCATTGTTATTACAGTTGAATTATTACAGGTTGTGATATTTACAGACAACTGCAGAAGAGATCACGACCAGTTACCTTGGTCGAAGGGTAAATTGCACGTCAGAGAAAGAACAATCAGTGCTCTGTGAACCTGGTTACAGTCTCGTTTCAGCTAATTCATTTCCGATCCTGATCCCCTTCTGTCTTACCCCTTCCTCAGTATAAATTCATACCGTTTCTCCCTTCTCTATTCCCCTTCTATCGTAGCCCCTTCTCCATTGCAAGTGAAAAAAAGAGTGAAAAAGCAAATCATTCCTCCCGAATCAGGTCAGCAGCCTTTCAATCCCATGGTCTACCCCTAGGTAGACTTTGACCATATTCCCCTGGCTGACAGTGATTACAAGATCCACGAGACAGAGTCAGACCTCGACCTGTTCGATGTCTATTGTTGGCTCAAGGATAAGCTCCTTGACGAAGCAGATCGTATCAGCATGTGGAAGACCAAGCTTCCACATTACATCTTCCATAGAACCCATAGCTTCCCTGAACTAATTAGGAAATGTCAGTCTTGCTATGACATTAAACAAAGAGCCATAGTGAACTCTACAGGAGAGATTTTGTTTTATGTAAATGCCCATCCATTCAAGAGATATTGCAGGCCCCCATTGTTGATAACACTATCCCTTTTTCATATGAGGCCCTTATAGGACTATACCAAGGATTAGATTTTTCTAGTAGGGCCAAAACCTTGGAAATTTTCATGTCTCCCAATGCACCAGTGCCCACCACAAATCCCCCATATCCATCATCAACCTTCCCGAAAAGGACCCAGCACATTGGCACTGCCCTATCTTATTTATTAGGTTATCATAATGATCAGTGGATATATGAAGCCATAATTGGTTTCTTCTCTATCCTCTTTGTAGATGCCAATCCCATTTTTATGTTCAACTATGCTCAATTCCTTGCTGATGCAATCCATGATCAGTTCTTAAAATTTCAAACATAAGGGGTATGAAAATACACCTCTGTGTTGGTGTACATGTTTACCTATTTTCAATCCAGCAAGTTCGAATTCAACATGATAAAGAAATATGAAGACTCTCAATCCCAATTTGTCATTTTCTCGACAACTCTATTGAGGAAAGAGCAAGAAGACTATTCATACAAGAGCTTTGTAGACCTATTTGTTCATCCAGCAATCAGTGCACTCAGTGGCACCACAGAGCCCAGGGTCAGTGAGGAAATCAAGAAAGTGATGCAGTTGACAGAGCAGATCAGGACAACAGACTGGTGTCTCTACCAAAACTACATCGAGATCAGGGTTTATGGCAGTGAATTGGCTCCCTATAAACTACCTAAATATATGAGGATCTTCACCCTTGAGTATATTAGGCAAATGATAGATGCTGATGAGGTACATTTTGTTGCAGCCAAGAAGAAGTTACAATTCAGGATCAAATCCCAAATTGGCCCATTCATCTGCAACAACAGGGCAGCAGGGGAAGAGGCAGATAAAATATTAAAAGAGATGAATTTTACACACAGTTCCACCTGGTCCTATGATCCAATGGGAATCATCTCAAAGAAGAGGGTGGAAAACAAGTCCACACCCTCCATCCATACCCACAGACCGGATATAGAGAGGTACATGAACGAAGAAGAATGGGTGGCAGACACACTCTAGGAGGCTAGAGCAGGTCATCTCTACTTCAAGGATCCAAACACCAACTCCACAAAAGATGAAGGCAGCAGGTGTTCAAGATGATAAAGGGAAGGAGCCTGAAAAGGAAATAGGAAGTAAGAGGACCAGGGAGGATCAAACAGACATAAACATCGATTCTTGCACTGAGGAGTTCAAAATGAAATATAGGAAGAGAGCCAGGATCAGCATGGGCCTTGACCAAGGCAATGAAAGAAACCAGAAAAATGTCACCACAATTGGGGATTCACCAAGTTCATCTCCAGTAGGTAGCCACCCGATCTTCTCCACATCCTCTGCCATCGTGCCATTCCAACAACAGAATGTGCAAACTCCCCCATCCACTTCCACTGCAGAACAAGAGGAGGAAGACATCTATGACACATTCAAGGATATCAAGAGAAGGAATGAGGTTCTCAAAACTAACACCTACAATCAATGTTGGAAACAAACAGGCAGCTCCCAGAGTAGACTCCTATCATCCTTTGACTCTGAGAAAGGAAGAATTAGGATGGCATTCTTGGAAGCAAAAATTCCTGAGCCCAAAGTTGCAACAAGGCTACAATAAGACATCTTTTGAGTTTTACGCAAAGAACATCCACCCAATAGACCAGATGGAGATGCACAAGAAAACTGGGGAAATGATCTCTCCACCCTAACTAGCACAGCCATGAGCCTCTCAAAACTACAGGTGACTTTGTCCAAAGCACAGTCACAATTAAAGTTGGAAAAGGTCTCCGCCATGGCCAAATATTCAAGGATAAAATCTCTAGAGGATTTAGTGATGCAGCTCGGGTATAATCCATCAAAGATAGCAGTGGAAGAAACCCTTGTGAGGAAGAAGAATGCATATATAGCTACTTTGAGGAGGCAGCTTAAGATGCCAGTGACATAAGACCCTATGGCCAAGGAAATAGAAGTAACTAAAACACAGAAAGCAGAAATGTTGAAATTAATTGTTGAACAAATGGAGCAGAGCAAGAAAATGAAGGATGAGATAGATAAAATGATAAAATAAATACAGAAAGTAATAAGGGATGCAGTGAAGGGAGCAACAAAAGAAGAAGCTAAGGCCATGATCCCCCTACAAGAAGTTCCTCTCACAGTGATATCAGCAGCCACAACATTCACAAGAGCACCAGAGGAAAGTATTGAACAACTAGCCAAGGCGATGGGGAACATGTCTTTATAGTCAGCAGAGATTAAAAGGCTTGCAGAATCAACTCAATGACCTACTGGAGCAACTCAAAAAGAAAGATTCTGCACATGCCACAGAGTTGCAGATTAGAAAAAAGCTAAATGAGAGTTTGCAGAAATCTCTTTAGGAATCCTCAATTGGTAGCATGGTGGGAAGAGTCAAGAAAACCATATGGTTGGATATAATTGAGTCTGTAAATGATATATGGCCCTCAATTCATATAATTTGTGAACAAAGGGATCTAGTTGAGGTAGTGAAGGTTACCATTCAGAAAACAAAGGAGGAACTTGAAGATAAGCCCCACACGGCCAACAACAACATCAAATTCTTGAATTCCAAGAATAGCCAGGAATTGGAGCAACTGGAAGTGGCCGACAGAACAGCCTCTGTTCTTGAAGTTAAACGGGTGTTAAATAAGAAGAGTCTGGTCACCCAGCTAGAGGAAATATGCCATCAGCTAGAAATTGGGGTGAGTAGGTTTTTTAACAGGATCGAGCCACTGAACAAAAGAAGTTTGCCTTCCTTGTTTGTCATCAACGATAAGATGATGCCCATGACTGATTATGTAAAGAATCTCACAGAGATCTCTGAGGACACAGCCAAGATCACAAATCTGAAGAACACCATGACCGGGAAAGCATTATATGAAGTCATCAACAATGATGTCTTCATACAACGTGAGGTGAAGCACATTTTTCAGCTGAAACCAACATTCGTAAAGTAAACCGAGACTGATGAAGTCTATAGGAAGATGAACAGGACCAAGATCCCGACTCCAAAGAATTGGGCAAATCTCTGTAGCCTCCAGGAATGACGACAACTCAGTTCAGTGATGAAGTTGGCAGCTCGGTGAATTTCAGTGTAAGCACATCCAGTGTATCAGATCCGCCAGCATAGCAGACCGCCACAACATTAGATAACGTCTCCACAAGAAACCTCAGGCACCTGCCAAGAGGGCCATCACAATGAAGGGACACTTCCACTTCGACTTTGGACATCTGTCTAAAAATAGTCACAATGGTCCATGCATGAGACACGCAGATCCATTTTCAGTTAATCTTATAGTAAACGAACCAATTTCCCTTCTGATAATGGCAAACCGATGAAAATAGTTTAAATATAAGTTTTCATTCTGTAACAAGGGCTGGACCCTGCTTTTATAAGCACTTTTCATATCAAGTATTCGTACTTTTTCAAGCTGGAGCATCAATAAAGAGATCAGTCTGCGAGATTCATGTGTTGTGTTGTCCTGGTGATGTTTTTACTTATTCACGTTTAATGTTTTCCCACTGTAATTCTTTCATGTGTTCCATTTATAATTCTATTTGTAAAGCAGGAAGGTTAGATTAAGATTTTATGTTTCAAAGTACCTTAATTCCGATTGTCTTTACAATTTCAATGTTTTCTTCTAATGTATGATTTAAGAATTATTAGTTGCTCTTAAGTCATTACTGAAAGCACTTTTCTCCATCCCATAATTCCATTCAGCTATAAACACCATTATTCACAGCTATATTTCCTTGCACTCGCTCTGGAATTTGATGCGTACACCCAACCTATTTTGACTCCATAGCCCAATGGAAACTGTTTAGGAAAGACCCCTTCTATCCAACCAAGAAAAATAAAATAAAATAAAAACTCCCACATTTAATTTAACTAGCCTAATATCAGTAAACTTTAAAAAAATCTAAATCTTATAGAGAAATCCCTCTCTGAGTCTAGGAGGGCTAGATCCTAGGCTTCAAGCAGTTTTGATGTTGTGCTTTATAGTTTAGTCTTGCTAATCTTCTAAATTATAGAGTGATAATAGGATATACACTCGAAAGTCCTTTAATGCCTTTACTAAGACCAAGGCTTGCTTCTCAGTGATTTTATATCTAAGGGCAGCATCTCTAATGGAACGGCGAAAGAAAGAAATAGACTACTCAGCCTTATCCTTCTTTTGCATCAATACAATGGCCAAAGTATGCTCGGAGGCAAATGAAAAGATGATTAAATCAATGATATAGTAGGAGCTGATCAAAATAGGAGTTTTTATTAAGGAAAAATTAACTGAATTGAATGATTTCTTAGCGTCCTCCGACCACCTTACCTCATTGTCCTTTTTAAGCATATTGGTCATCTCTTGAAGATGCTCGACGAGGTTTGGGATAAATCTTCTCAAAAAATTCATCTGACCATTAAAGGCTTGGATCTCCTTCTTCTTGTGTGGAAAATCCATTCGTTGAATGGCTTTGATCCTGGAGGGATCAATGCAGATACCATATTTGGAGATGATATGGCCAAGAATCTTGCCCTCCTCCATAGAAAAAAGACTCTTTTTGGGATTGAGCGAAATCCCGAATTTTCTGCACTTCCAAAACACAACTCTCAAATGATATAAGTTCTCATCATCAGAATGTGGGAAAACAGTCATATCATCAAGGTAAGCTACTAGAAAAACATCCTTCTCATTTGCGAATGTGATGTCCATTTCCAGCTTAAAAGTGGTCCCTACATTCTTGAGCCCAAATGACTTTTTGGCATACTTGAAGGTGCCCCAAGGTGTCATGAAATCAGTTTTGTCTTGGTCATCCTTATGCACCAAGATTTGATTAATTCCTGAATATTCGTCAAGAAGCGACATTCGAGAGGACCCAACCACTCTCTGTGGGATATGGTCCATATTAGGAAGGGGATAGTTATCTTTTAAGGACACCTTATTCAAGTTTTTGAAATCAATACAAAGACGAATCTGTCTCGTCTTCTTTCTCACCGGAACAAGATCTGACATCCATTCTGAAAATATAATGGTAAAAATTATACCAACTTAAAGAGTCTGTTTACATCTTTCTCTATTGACGGTAACAATCTTGGATTAATTCTTCTCAATTTTCTTCGGAAGGGCTTTTGATCACGCTTGACCAGAATTGTACGTTGGATGATACTTTTGTTATATACTTTCAGATCTGCATAGTCCCAAGCAAATACATCAGAAAATTCAGATAACAATGTTGTGTATTTACCTCTCACCTCTGGAGATAAGGACTTGGACAACTTGACTATTTTGGGATTGCCTGTTGTTCCAATTTTCACATCTTCGACACCCTTCTCGATAAGAACCATAGTCGACTTTCTGGCAACATCATCTTGATCGAACAACTCTTCCAAGGAGACAAGACCCCTTGGAATGTTATTATCTTTAAGCTATAACACATCAAATTGAGTAGCCTCGAACACTTAATCATATTTATCATGTACTTCGTCAATATAAGAATTTTCAAACTCACCTTCCATATGTAGAAAATTATTTACCTGTTTGTCATTCCAGAACACTTGCCAATACCTCAAGTTGTCAAGGATAGTTGGTTAGTGTTTGACATGAATTTCAAACTTCCTATTAGATTATATTGGAATCTTAAAGTTACTTTCCGTTGTGGCAAGAGAATCTTCCATAAGATTATGACTTCTTGGAATGACCGAAAATGTATAATTAGGAAAAAATTTGAGAATGTCAAGTACAAAATTTCAATATGCTCTCATACTTGGATTCTTTGTGTGGCATTCCCCTTTTACCTGCTTGATTACAAGCTCAAAGTCGCCATAAATAGTGATTCTCTTTGCACCTAAATTTTTCAGAATTTTGAGGTCGATGATCAATGCCTCATACTTAGCTTCATTATTGGAGCAATCGAAAGCTAACTTATAGGAAAAAAATCTCACACTTTTTGGAAGTTTACCTGATTGATGAACTGGACTATGGATCCATATTTCGATGCCTTCCCCATATTTTCCTAAAGCACAGTTTAAATCCATGGTCCAAAGACCATTCTCATCATCAAGAAGTTGGAATTTTACAGTCTGATTTGTTTCTTGCTTTTGGGCCACTCTTTAAACATGTTCAATTCCTTTTTCTAATTCTTATGGGATCTGATTTGAAGTACTAGGTTGATTGCCTTGTCCCTCATCCAAAACTGCTCGAACACTATTTGAAATTTCTGAATTTTCTTAACTTCCATAATTTGGCTATCTAAATCATCAAAACCACTATCATTAAACAAAATATAGGAATCAAGATCAGTATGTACATATACTTATTTGGTTTCTCTGTACTGGTCATCATATACTTCATTTTTGTCTCCCGGTACAACTTCCTTAGTTTCCCAAAACCAGAGATAATGGAATAAGAGAAATTCAATTGCAGAGCACTCCTTAACTTTTCTCCCCATGACCTTGACAGCAGCATTCCATACCGTGGAGGTATATCAACCACTACCATGTCCATTAATACATTTTTAGTAGGAATTTTCTCAAGTGAAACCATTAAGTATTTTATAAGACCGAGACATTATACTCTACCAGAATCAAAAGAGTAAAGATCATGGTAAGGTAGGGCTATGTTAAAACCCAATTTTTCCATTATGGCCTTTGGCATCAGGTTATGAGAAGCTCTGGAATCAAGCATGGCATTATGGAGGATACACTGATGAATCCTCAAACTGAGTTAACGCGGGGGAACTTCACTATCTTCTAGTTGACCATCTATGGTTGCACGAAAAAGGAGCTTGATTTGATCATCTTCAACATTAACCATGTCTGACATAAGGTCTACTTTCAAAATTTTAACAACATAAGATTTGTATTGGTTATTTTTCACAAGCTTGGTCAAGGGGATAGAAACTTTCAAATTAGAAATTTCATTTTCTAAGCTAAATCATTTTGGATTGTTTATCTACCTCTTTTACAGTGGTGTCCCTCTTGTTAGGCTGGTATTTTGTTGCAGATTCCTTCCTTTGGCCTTATTTATCTTTGTTTGGTGCACTTGTAGATTCCTGGTTGTTCTTGCTCGAATTCATAGTAGCGGGCTCCTTCTCCTTGTTTTGACTATCTTGGGGATTTTGTTTGGGCTAAGTATCTTTTTACTAAGTTGTCCTCTTCTGAATAGGAGTGATAGGAACATCTTGGTTTCTCAAATAATATTGTCTCTGCTATGATCTGAGAGCATTAAGATACCCTTGTTGATAGTCATCGAATTGGACCTCCAACTCATCATCATTTGCAAGCACATAGTCCTCATCATTCGGTAAATCTATTTCTCCAATGCATTCATCATCCCCTGTAAGGAAGACAAATTGACCATCTTTTGTGAAGAAATGATTCTACAATATCATATTCCTCTTCAACCCCATGACCATAGTTTTTTTGCAAAGGAGTGTGGATCTGTTGTTGGGATGGCTGCTCTGGAGCTCTTTGTTCCCTCTCTTTAATCCTAAATTGGGGCTAATTTTGTTGACCTCGGAAATTAGGATTTCGAACCTGAGTTTCTTGTTGCCTTTCAGTGATAGACATTCTATCCAGCATTTTCTCCACGGCCTTGATTAGGGTATCCAATTTGGCATCAAAGGACATGGATGGTTCCTCCTTAATTGTCACCTTTCTTTCACCTTTGGTCATTGACTTTTTTATCATCATATTTTCCTCGACACTAACTGCGTTTTTATGCATCTCCTCAATTGTTACAGGGCTTCTTTATCTGACCTGATATGTCATATTAGGATCAAAAGCATCCGAATCGTGCAAGAGAGGAAAACCTAGAGGAGGGTTGATATCAATGGGGATTGAGCTATATACGCGGTTGAAGCGAGCAATAAAATCATGGGCGGGATCATTAGGCTTTCTTTTTAAATTTTCATATTGGGAAAGAACCTGTAGTGGATTCTTTTTCACTTCCCATCTAGCTATAAATGAATCAGTTAACTGCTCTGGATTTTCTATGGAATTGGTAGTCAAAGAAACGAACCGTGTTTTTACATCCCCGGAGAAACTTTGGGCAATGGTCCTTATTTTTGCACCATCTGCATCAATCTCTTATAAATTAATGAAATCAGTGACCTTCACTAGGTGTTGTCAGGCACTAATCTCTGAGGTTTCTTCAAAAAGAAGAAGCCTTTGACCATATCCTTGTGGTAAGGTTGCAAGTTGACTAGGTAAAACTAGTGGATGCAAACCTCGCCATGAACCCTGCAGAATGTGCTGCATGAGTAACAATGGGAGGGGTAGATTGAGAAGGTTTGTGAGGATGAAATGATGTAGAAGGGATGGAAGAAGTGGCAACAACTGATTGAGATGGTGTTGGAGTGAACAAATATTCTTACTGATACTGGATGATAGATTTCTTAGATGTATATTGAAGATTGTTAGCTAATGCTTAAAGCTTATCAAATTGACTCCAAACCTTCCTATCAAAATCCTCTTCTAAATTTCACTCTATGGATGACAAAGTAGTTTTGGGCTTTAAGGAATCAAATGTAACTTCAGAAAGAGATGTAACTTCAGATAACCTTAAAGGGTCAAATACAATTTCGGATAAATATGTTTCTGATCTGAATCTAAATAGCGACAATTCAAACTTGAGATCGAAAGGAATGTCTTCGAGAGAAAATATTTGTGCGGACAAATATGTAGACCTTAACAATGTAGATGAACCCGATTGAATCTTTGAATGTTGAGGTCTTTGTTTTCTAATGAGTCTCTCTAGATATTCAATGGGAGAAGTTGGATGTGGATCAAGATTCGATCGTGTATGCCTTTTAGGAGCCAGTGCATTTTTTCTTTCTGCACCTCGAATCTCTACAACTTGAATCAGCCTTCATGAACACTAGGGCCTATCACCCATACGCCTATAATTCGATGAAAAGTAATGGTACACCCAGGGAAGATCTATCACTTCGTTCCCTAGCAACATCGCCAAAATGTTATCACCCCACCAGTTCTCCCAAGGCTGAAAGGGAGATTGACAAAGGTAACCACATACAACTTTGACCTAGTAGCTAGCCCTACCAAGCTAAGAGGGTTCTCTCTATGAGACCACAGTCAAGGATTGATTGTGATATGAAGGATATTAGGCGATATATGATAGGCTCAGGTAGGTTTTGAGTGTTGTAGGGTTTGATGTTGGATCAGGGATGAAACCAAGTAGCTAGGTCTAAATATCAAAAGGGTTTATAACTGCAAAGATATAAAGGAGCAAGGTAGTAGTGGATATATGATGGCTTTAGGGTTTTGCAGGTATTATGGAGGGTATAAAAAGGTAGAGGGATTTAATGAGCATGTTTAATCATGAATTCATTAAATTGGAAGCATAAAACACAAAATCACATTCCCATATAAACAAAGCTAAATGAAAACAATTATGCCTATTAACTGCAAGGAAAGACATTAAAGATACAAGATATGGAAAGAGGAGATATATATCATTCATCAAAGACTATAACAAATAAAAAACATTATCATAAACTCACTGCACATGAATTCCTAAATAATAGCTGCAACTGCATCCTTTGATTTCTTAATATGATAGTGAAAGTACAAGCTACAAGAGTTACAATCCTCTGATGTCCAACCAGTAAAATAACTCTGAAAATGACTAATATAGACCAAACAAACCTCTCCCCTCTCTCAGGGATCGAATCCCTCAGTTGTGGAGCTGATTACATGATATGCTCAACAAAACACTAATGTCTAGGGAGGTCAACCAATTCAGCTCATCATAGGAAACTTGATACATTTGATCAAAAATCACATCAACAAGCATGTATCTACCCTATTTTATGTAGGAATTTAGAGGTTAAGTTCTGTAGATCAAAAACCAAAGGTCACCGCTCACAAACAGATCACAAATCAGTACACCAGTATTATCACGTGGTTAAAACCCTAAAGGTTACATATGTTTCTCTCATAAACGGTTACTGGAAAAATGACCCTCCATGCTCTTTAAATAGAGATCATGGACCAATCGGGTGTTAAGCCACGAATCAAGTTTCGTTAATACCGAGGAGAGAGTGAACCGTCGGATCACTACAAATCATGACCATCGGATTATAAGTTACAAATCTACATAGTAAAGAAACACACTTTACCTAACTCTACACTAGACTAAGTTATTCTTAACTATTTCCTATGTGTCGAAATATCCTAACATCCCCCCTTAAGAACAACTTGGGATAGGATTGAAGGATTTACAAAGGTGACACAAAAGGAGCTTATTTCCTATGTGTCGAAACATCTTAACATCCCCCCTTAAGAACAAATTCAGATAGGATTTAAGGATTTTAAAAAGTGACACAATAGGAGAAGGAAGGAGGCATTAGAGCCTATCCCCCCTTGATGACAACTTTCTCGAACTCCAAGCATGGATCGAATTTTGGTAAACCTTGCTTCTGTGAGAGCATTTGTAAAGATATCGGCTACTTGATCATTGGTTGGACAGTACTGCACTTCAAGAACACAATCATGAATGAGCTTTTTAATGTGTATGTGGAGTTCAATGTGTTTCATATGCTGATGTTGAAATGGATCTTTACATAGCTGAATGGCACTCTGATTATCACACCGAAGTGTAGTTGGATGTTGTTGATGAAGACCAAATTCAGACAGGATCTGAAGAAGCCACATGGCTTCCTTGTTGGCTTCAACTGCACCACGATACTCTGCTTCTGCTGAAGAAATAGAGATGGCACTTTTTTTCTTACAAGACCAAGTAATAGGTCCTAAACCAAGAGTGAATACATATCCTGCAATAGACTTTCGATCATCAGGGTCACCAACCCAATCATAATCAATGAAAACAATCAATAACGGAGATACTCCTGCACTATAATGAATCTCGAACTGAACTGTACCTCGAATATATTGAAGTATTATTTTAGCTACTTTCCAGTGACTTTCATGAGGTTGGTGCATAAACCGAGCGATAAGACCAACGGCAAAGGAAAGGTCAAGACAGGTATGGTTAGATACAAAAGTTTACCAACAAGTTGACGGTATAAGGTAGCATCAACTTCAGGGGTAGTACAAGTGACTGAAAGATTAACTCCAGACTCAAAGGGAGAAGGGGTTGGCTTACAGTCTTCCATGTGAAAGTGGTGTAGAAGATCACAGGCATACTTGGAATGAGAGAGGGTATTGCCTTCTTTGGATTGCAAGACTTGAATACCAAGGAAATAATGTAAGTGTCCTAAGTTTGTCATTTCAAACTTCTTTTTGAGGATAGACTTCACATGGTTTATATGGTTTGGATCACTACCAGTAAGGATAAGATCATCAACATAAAGAAAAAGGATGGTGAATGGCTTACCCACTTTCTCGGTGTAGATAGTGTTGTCAGAATGACACCTAGAAAAGCCATTATCTAATAGAAATCTATCCATTTTGGAATATTAAGCCTGAGGAGCTTGTTTGAGACCATAGAATATTTCCTAAGGCGACAAACAAGGCTAGAGTCATTTTGGATAAAGCCAGGGGGTTGTTCCATGTAGATATATTCATGCAAATATCCATGTAAAAAGGCATATTTAACATCCATCTGATGGACTTCCCATCTGGTGTGATATATTTGTAGCCTTTGAGGGGTGTCATTAAAGTTGTCAATTTTTCGGCCCCACTTTCATAACTGAAACTTGGAGGTCGGGTCATGTCATATTAGCACTCCAATTCACCTTTACCTGGAGGGATTATAAAAACGGGTAAATGTGGGGAGGGGTGGTTACATATGGCACATCCAACCCATTTTCTTTTACAAGATGCTCTAGTTAGATGAAGTCTTAGCAACCTCAAGACTCTGAACTTATGTTATGGGTCTGGTTTCCCTTCGGGCAAACTAGTAGTAGAAAATTGTTGGTCTATGTAATCCTCATTTAACAAAATAACGTAATGCAAAGAGCCTAACTTCAAAAAAGTAAAATATTTATTTAGATACCACATGTGAGCATGGATGAAATTACACATTTCCATCATGTTGCACTATAAAAGGCCCCTCTCAATGTAATCAACGATATCTTCACTTCTTAAACTATGATTTGGGTTTCTTTTTTTATGATGTTTTTAAGAGGGAATTAGATATATATTGGTTTCTTCAAATTGCTTCATAAAGTTACAAGAATTGAGTTTAAGATTCATGGCCTTATGTTTTTAATTCAAAACTTGAAATTTGGGAAAAACTTTTATTTTTTTAGCCCAATAAAGAGCTCTAGTACCACTTGTTAAGTACCTTATATTTGAAAATGCTATCACATACAAGATATCTAAGAATAAAATGAATGATTACCTTTACTTGATTATATAAAAATACCCTCTTCTTTTTATGTCTAAAGAAATCAACAATTAGGTTGTTCTTGTACTCGCATGACATGGGGTTGATTTCGACCGTTACCATTATAACCTTAGGTGAACCATGCCGACCACCAACACGTGGCTATGGGTATGCAACTAGGGATTTGAAAATGGGACCTTGTACTCACATTTAATTTACATTTTCACAAGCTTTCCAAGTGAGATTCTCGGGGGAGGGGGGACTTATATAAAAATAACCCTAAAATCAAACACCTTGTGATTGATCATTTTACGAAATAAATCCACTCCCATCCACTTGGCTCTTAAGGTTGGACGGGCTCTTATTTAGCTAAGCTCCAAATACAATACTCTTCCACACCCCTGATAATAACTACCTCTTAGCTCATTAGCAAACTTGCTTTAATGTGGTCTTATTATATTATTTTAATAGTAATTACCATAATGAACCTTATTTAATAGTAACAAACATAATGGACTAGTTCACCTTATATTGAATGGCGTCAACTATCATTACTCTACTATGGGCCTTTCGACCCAAAATTACACCCCCAAGAAGTATCTAGCCACCAATCTAAGGTAAGGAGTTGACATTATACTCATATTCCCATTATCCCAATGATTTAACTTAAGCATTGTGTGGGGACCAATTGGGTGTACAAATATAGGGAAATGAATTTAGATTGATAATTAAGCAATTGAAAATATCTCGAGAGTGTGTATGAACTCCCTCAGGCGCCTAGTGGTTAGTGAGTGAGATGAAACACCAAATAAAAGCGCCTAGGCTTGGGAATTCATATTGAGATTAATAAGAAAGGATGATATATCTAATTTCTCCTCCATCAATTTCCTTTCCACTCAAATTAGATACTATGGTGGTAGCTAGTTGTTGTGGGAAAAGGGAAAGGTCATGAAATCTATCTTAAATAGTGCATGTCATTGCCATTGATTATAATATGATCAACAATACATGATAACACAACAAATAACCAAAACAATTTAATCACATGGATTACATTCATCATAATGAACGACAAATATTACCTCGAAGAAATATGAAGAAAAGACTCGAGCATCAAATCAATATAATTAGTGTTTATTTATTAACCATTCTAGATTTATAATGGACTCCAATACTTCAAACTATGTACATTCACATCACACAAATTATTATACAAATTCCTTTTACTCTTTATAAAATCAGCATAAATCCATAACTCCATATCTACCAAGCGCTTAGAGGGATAAAATGTCTCAATATGCAAACCTTTTTTTTTTTAGTCCAAAACTTGAGGAAATGTTTGCAACTCAAGAGATTTGATTCCTCTTATCGCTTGACAGATCCATAGTTAAGTTGGATCTATACTAGTTCTTAATAATATTATTTATATTATATAAATTTCACATTTCTTTCTTTATATAAATATTCTTATTTTCAATTTTATTAAAACCTTGATTTAATCTCTGTGGAATATCCATGTAATATTTTTAGTAATATCTTTAGTAGAAGTGAGGATAGAGGGTCTAGATATATCTCAAAAGTAATTATAACCATTTTTCCTTCAGATTTAATAAAAAAATGTTATAAAATTAATTTATAACAAAATATTTTGTTTGTGAAATGAATCATGGTTTTTGGGCATGTGGTATTGATAAAACCTATTTTGAGGTTAATATATCCATGGTAAAGTGGGGTGAATATTCATAGTTTAAAATCTTGTTATATTGTAAATTTATTATAAGTACTAAGCTCTTATGTGCTTGCCAGTTAAATTTAAATATGGTTATGAAATAATTATTTTAATTTATATGGTAAATGGATCTTAATTTATAGCTACTGTTTATTTGTTATATATTTTAATGTGATATGTATTTATTTTATAATTGTCGTTTATCTAAAAAATTGTTTGTAATCTTTTTTAAGGAAATGGTTACTGATTTATATTAAGAAAAAGCTGGATTTTGGGCTAGTTCCCTTACATATTCATAGCATATCTACTATGCAATTGATTCCAAAGTCCAAAATTGACATATTTTTTCTCTATCACTATATCTATCCACTATACTCAAAACATGTTGGTTATAATCATGACAAAAAGTACCTAACAACTTCTTACATTTACATAACATTTAAAAGCAACAAAATTTGTAGCAGTAATAGGATTCACATGATCAAAGTATACATGTTTCTTCATTTGACTTATGCTCTCCATGCCCAGAGGTTCCAACTTCCTGAGATCCTTTAAATTTCTTAATTGTTGGCTCCTTGATAAAGATCATTGCACCCTTGCAAAGCAAATTTTCACTGTCCTCTTTGTCTTTAAGAACTTTGACTCTAGCCTCTAAAGTAGCCATATCTTCACATATCTCTACCTAAAATTGTTCCACGAGAGCTTGTTGAATCAAAAACAGTTGGCCAATAATTTATAGGTGGTTTTCTTGTTCTCATCTATAGAATCTCACCTCTGCCAAGTAGCCAGATGATCTAGTATTCCTCTGATACCAACATTATCCAAGATCTTTTCTTCAGTTGATGTTAACATAATTGCAAGAAAGAGCATGTAAAAAAAATATGTGCAAATAATTAAAGAATAAGCAACATAAAGGAGACCATAAGGAAAATGCACAAAAAAAATGATAGTGGATTTCATCCACTTGAACTACGTCTATGGGCCCTGCTTCAATAGTGGGGAGGCCACTTCATTCATCTCATCAAAAGAAAAGCAAGTACATGGAAAAATACATCATTATACCTCCATTCCTAGGAGTGACTTGAAATTTGACTACTCAAATCACAACAATCACAACATTAGTAGGTCCATGTCATCCTCTTGAGACTTTTGACTGTAAACATGACCCACTTTTGAAAGGCACGTTGATGTCTCAAACTTCGTGCCCAAAATTTAATGGAAAAGGTGGGGTTCTGCCATGATCCCTAAAATTTTTCGCTTAAATGCAAAAACAGAATGCACCATTGTGGTCTTTCTGTATTTCTGGTTAAAATGAGTATAAATTTGGTTATATTACGCCACTGTCATCCCCGGAACCCCATGGAATCTTCAAGATTCCTCGCAACATCAAAAAAGAATATCCTTTGGGAATATTCTTGCAAAATATTCCTTGTCTCAAAAAACACACATGATCCTAGTTCCTTTGTGCAGGGTTCCACGATGCACAGTTCCAGCTCCAGGTTCCAATGGTCCGAATTTTGCGGCCCTTGGCCCCCTCATGGCTCTGCCCGGACCTCTGTTGTTGGTTGAATGCAATTACAAAGATTTAAATGTTATTGTGCCAACGAATTTTACAAAGGCCACCGCCCTAGCAAGGCAGTTAGTGCATGGCCAAATTGGGTGTGGGTTCCGGTGGGGTCATCGGTTCAAAACTGATGGAGCAGGCCATAACACATATAACCATAAGTCCTGAAAAATTAATACAGAAAAAAATTATGCAATTCCACACGAAGTATATGCTCATAAAATATTCATAATTAATTCATAAAATAAAATATTTACAACAAAACTATTGGCCTTTCATTCCTCGCACGCACTCATACTTTTTTTTCCATGCCTCATGCCTCATAGGATTACCTCTATTTGTACAATTGGATTAGAACCCAAGGAGGTTCTAGATCCTAGGATAACTCCCAAAATATCTCTCCTAATCTCTAACATCTCTCATCTAGTTTCTAAAATCTCTCATTCAATCCCTTGTCCCTAGTTAAGAGCTGACTAATCCATGATCTTCTCAAACCTTCCACAATCCTCTCGAGTCTTCTCCTATTTACAATAATATTAATTCTCTCTTAAAACTGTAGGCAAAATACATTAATTAATTAAATCCTCACTTTGTAACTAACTCCCCTAGTAAACACTTAGCCTAGGTTAGATGCACCTGCATCAGAATCCCAAGGTAAAAGAAATTTATGCTCTCCCGACTATCAATCATGATAAAAATCCTCCTGGATCCTAAATTCTCACTTGCAGTAAATCAGTTGCTATGTCACGTTGTTGATGTTCTATGGTTGTTCTTTTCTGGTTTCCAGGCTTCCAAACTTCATGTTGTAGTTTTCCTCCTGCTTTGTTGATGTATGCATGTTCTGTTGTCATCAACAAGCTTCTGCCATCTTCTTTCCTTCCTGCAATATGTTTCTTTTTTGTCACTTTCACCATCAATCTTCTAATCTCTTGAATTGCCATGGCCAACTTGGCTTCTTGCTGGTGTGCATTATTATTTCTTTGCTGATCTTTGTTGTCCATCTCTACGCTTCCGCTGCGCCATATTTGTTGATTTGAAGGCTTGTCATCATACTTTGGCTTCAGGTTGTCCAACCATTCTTCTAGGAACTTTAGTTTTGCTGAAATATCTTTCATGTTGACATTTGATCCATTTTTTTGATGATCCTTTTCTATTCCATGAACATTTCATGCATCCACAAACAAGTTGTCATATTTAAAATTATAAGGCTTGATAGATGAGTCTGTCTTCAAGTCTTCGTGTTGGTCTTCTGAACAATTTGTAGTGTCGTCTGTTGGAATCAAACCCACGTCCACATCGTCATCGTCACCAAGCAATGGTCCTTTCTCAAGTTCACAAATGTATACTTTTGTCTAGAGTTCCTTTGCTTATAAAACTTTTAATTTGCGCTTCCATCTTCTTTCCATCAACTATTTAATTGCCCATTTAAATGTTCTTTTTATTATCCATCCATGTCTTTGTCTTTGTAATATCTCCATTAGCACGTCCAGTTGTGCCTTTTGATTAATCAATTTCTCTTTCAATTTCTTCATCATGTATGCCAACTACTATGCCATCGTTGTGGCGTTTCTCTGGAATCTACATCTTCATTTCTTCTCCTTTTCGTGAACTTCACCTTGTTCACTATAACCTGCAATTTAACTATCACTTTACCAAGTTCTCTTCTCTGAACTTGGCCAATGGTTCATTTCACTTGAACCTTCTTTCTGAGGACTCCATTGTACTTCCTTCCTTCAATTTCTATTGATCATACTTTTGGGTGTCAGGCTCCGCCGATCATGCACCCAATTACAATGCACTTTTGACTTATGACTCTAAATTTCCTTTTGACCGCAGCCTATTAACTTTTACATCAATGGACCTTGGTGTACATTAACCTTTGACTCAAGCTCTACAACTTAAACATTGACCTTTTGACATCTACCGTTGATATTGTAATTCTTTATTTAACATTGACTTTTCAAGCTTCTAATATAAAATCTTTGATTTACTCCAAAATATCCTTGTATATTCCTTTATTACTCCATTATTGAAATTCATATCCATCCATTAAAACTTCACTTTACAAATAAACAATGACTCAATTCACGTGACTTTACTTTCTTTCTTGTTTTATTCCTTTTTAAAATGAAACTGCCCATGGTTTCTCAAAACCACCCATTCACAATCAAATCACTTTCCATTGAGACATGCTTAACATCCAAAATGATGTTCTCCCTAATACAAGGAAATAAAATTACACATGTCGATTCCTCCCAAACATTTATGGTTGAATTTGGAAACCATCAATATGGTTTTGTTTTCCAAACCATTATAAAAATACTCTTAATTTTAACTCAACCTATGCAAAGACTTCTAACCATTTTACAATGCAATGACTTTCAACAAAAGCTTCGAAATTTTATGAATATATAACTCAATACTTTTTAAAACTTCTCTCACCAGTGTTTCTCTTACCGGCATTAAAACCCTTTCACCTTTACAAACCAATCAAACTTTCATAAGTTTATATGATTCTCCTTTACCATTTTGTAAACTTTGAAAGTTCACCATCACTTTTACCTTAAATTAAAAACACATACTTTCAACTAAAATTCGTGCTACTTGGCCAATCACTGAAGATGAATGTCGGTTTCTCCTCAATCCAGATACCGATTAGAAGGTTTTCATGGGATAGCACCTAGTACCCTTTCACGCCTTTCAACACACAAAGGACTTCATTTCAAAAATGAAACATACCAATCGAATCATTGTGGTGTGTTATATGTACTCTACAATCAAAACATTGTAGGCTTTTGAAATACCCTTCATAGCATCATATATAAGAGGATATTTCAAATCACCAAGGCCGCTAACTTTCCTATCAGTTTGAACCCAGGCAAGGTGAGAAATTTCACACATTATCAATAGAAATATCAATAATTTCGGTGTTCAACTTATCAAACTCATAATATCTATCACTGAAAGTAGTGATTTTTGCGAGGCAGAGAAACGTGAAGTCCAAATGATAAAAAATAGAATAACTTATTTTTTTCCCCAATGTATTTAGAAAGCTTTACCTTGATGAACTCTTGATAAAAAAAACGTCTGCTTCAAAATCAAGAGCCTTGTTTCCAACCAATGGAAGTTCACCAACATTGACAACCAGCCTCCTCCCTAGGTTGTTGCTTTAACTATTAGAGGTGCAAGCAACAATGGTCCAAGGGCCTACTAATCTGGTGCTAAACGTTGAATTATAGTTGTTACAAAAATGGGAAAGATTTATTAAATGCTTCTCGGAAAAATTGATCTTCACATGTAGGGCACACTAATGCATCACCACACAGACTCAACGTTGGTTTCCTCACGATAAATCAATGCATCACTACACAGACCCAACGCTGGAGATTCACACTTTCACTCTTATCAACCTCACTACGCTCATTAATATACACAACTCCAAACCTAACGATTAACGCATCATAACTTTTTAAATTTGATTTCAATTAATTTTTTTTAGATTTTGATTTTGATTTTGATTTTTACTTAGTTTGACATTTAAAAAATTTTAAAATTAAAAATATATATATATATATATATATATATATATATATATATATATATATATATATATATATATAACATTTTAATTTTTTAAAACTTTTCATTTTTTTCTTTTAGAATTTTAGATTTAATTAATTTTTAGCTTTAAAAGATTTTTCAAAAAAATTTAAAATTTTTAATTTAAAAATAAAACTTTTAACATTATAAATTTAAGAACTATTCAAATTGATTGGATGACCTAGCAGAGCTCTGCACCAAGCCGACCACCATGACCTAGGATTTGGAGGTTTCCGCGCAGGCTGCCCAAGGCAAACCTCCCCCCCCCAAGACCGTTAGGACGCGATCATTCTCCTGGTTAGCCTTTAGACTCACCTATGACAGAAACCAGTGGGGGGACCGCTGCTCCCCCCATCACAGGCCAGCCTCCCACAGGGGCGGCGGCAGGGGCTGATACCGACAATCAGCAAAACTCTGGACCGTCTCATGACATCTCAGGGGTGTCTCCCACAACACAACAGAAAAATACATCAGCAGCAGAAGAAGCGAACATTAAGTCAACAACATGCATTCCGAAGAACCCCAAACGAACAGTGATCAAGCTCCCAGCGCATCGCATCAACGAAAGAATCCAGTTCATGAAGGATCATGCGTTGATAGGAAATTTCATGGGTTTCTAGCCCACTGAAAAATCCCTTCAAGGATGAATAGCCTCCAAATGGAAACCCAAGGGCCATATTGAACTTCAGTTGTGTGCTAAAGGCTTCTCCAATGTGCTCTTTACATGCATTGAAGACAAAAATAGGATAAAGGATGGAGGACACTATTTTTTCAACTCTGCGGGATTATACCTCCGACACTGGATGGAGCAGTTCAACCCCGATAAACAAGATCTTACTTGGGCCCCGATCTGGATTCGGTTCTACTCCCTCCCCTAGGACTACTGGGATGAGCAGACCCTCAGAGATATAGGCAATGCCCTAGGGGAAATCGTCAAGATAGTAGAGGAAAAAAATATCAACCGCTACGCAGCATATGCTCAAATTTGTGTCTACATTCACATAGCGGAGTCGCTACCAGGCGAGGTAAGTCTATTGCACGAAGACTTTGAATGGATACAAACTATATATTATGAGCATGTTCCTTTCAGATGGAGGAGGTATCACCAACATGGGCATCTATTCATAGATTTCCCTCTAAACAAAAATGCGGCGGTCGAAAATGAATCAAATGATCAAGCACCTGAAGGATTCACGAAGGTAGCAAGCAAGAAAAGGCATAACAAGAGAACTAATTCTCACCAGAATAAAAAAAAAGTGCGACTAGCAATAGCTTCATAGCCCTAAATCAGATGAATAAGAATGAGAATGAACTAGACAACGAAGCCGGATGCACCTCGAAGGAGCAACCCCAGTTCTCCCAGGCACAACAGAACAAGATCCCACCAGAGACCTTTCTGAAACCTCAAACCCCTAGCTTCTTAGGGGAAAACCCTGCGTCAAAGGGCAAAGAACAGGTGTTGGATGCAATCCCAGAAGCCATGGATGAAGAGCCAGAGAGTATTGACCTGGAGGGCCTGGATCTCATAGCGTTAGAGGATGCTTGCAACAAGAAGGACTTTCACTTAATATCTGAGCAGCAAGTCCAAAAGCTGGAATAAATCCTTATACGAGCACAACAGCTCCCCTCTCTGAGCATTCAGGGGGGACGCTCATAAATACAAAATACTTCACGAAAGAATCCCGCAAAAGAGGTAGGAAAACAACGCTGCAAAGAACAATAGAAATGGGCAAAGAAATGGTGGATTCTGGGCGATTCCCCAAGTTAACAAGATTCTACACCTACACCACCAACCCTCCCCCCCCCGGCCAATGAAGATCATCTCATGGATTATAAGAGGGCTCAACAACCCCACCAAGCACAGGACAATTAAAAAAAAAAGAATCATTGAGGAACACCCTGCAATATTCTACATGCAAGAAACCAAATGATTCAGCTCCACTCTGGAAACAATCTTCAAAAAGATATGGAAAGGATGCAATACAATACCGGTAGATGCCAATGGCACGTCCATAGGACTGGAAATCATCTGGAACCCCCAAATCATCTCCCTAGAGAACTATCATGCCAATAGGAATTTCATCCAAGCCAACTTTCACCTTATTGGAACGGACATCCATGGCCTGCTAACGAATGTCTACTTTCCCTAGAATCTCCACCAGAAAATGGAGCTTCTGGAAAACATAGTTGATCTCAATAAACAGAGATCTCTTCCACTCTGGCTCCTGGGAGGAGATTTCAATATGATAACAAACCTGCAAGAAAAGAGGGAAGGAAGGATGCATCTTGACCTGGACAATAATGTATTCAAGAACTTCATCCAAGAAAACCCCTTGTTGATCTCCAAACCTCCAACGGCGTCTTCACCTGGAATAATAGAAGAGGAGGCACCCACGAAATAGCTTCTAGACTGGACAGGTTCCTCATCACGGAAGATTTCATCCTTCTGGGGGGGTGTTCTAGCAGCTACCATCATCCTTGTTGCAGGTTCTGATCACTGGCCAATACAACTTCAATGGTTAAGACCAGGTAAGAACGCTCCCAAACCATTCTGCTTTGAACACTGTTGTCTCTGACACCTAGGGTTCAAGGAAATGGTATCTACTTGGTGGTCCTCCCTTTCACCTCCGCAAGGAACTAAAATGCTCCAGTTCCAGACAAAGCTAAAAATTCTCAAAGGTAAACTGAAGGTATGGAATAAATCCACCTTTGGCAATATCTTCAAAGATAAAAAAGAGCTGGAGGAAAAAATGAAGAAGCTTCAACAAATAATCATCAAGGAAGGACTCTCAGTAGATTTAGAGAACTAAGAGAAGATATTATCAACTTAGATGGAAGAACGAAGGAGCCACGAAGAAATCCTATGGAGACAAAAATCAAGGATCTGTTGGCTCAGAGAGGGAGAATGAAACACAAAAAAAATTCACCGCTTCACTATTCAGCATAGGATGCATAACAAAATCACTGTCCTCGAAAACCAAAATGGAGAGTGCCTGGAAAAGCAAGAGGACATTACAGAGGAGCTGCGCAACCACTTCAGGAACATTATGCAAGAACCCAATCATCTGAGGCATGAGGCTATTGGAAAAATCACTCAGCACATTCCTAAGTTGATTACGGAGGAACACAACCGGAAGTTGCTCAAAGCCACCACTCTTGCTGAAGTGGAACATGCAGTCTTCCAGTTTAAAGCCAGAAAATCTCCAGGCTCGGATGGATTTACGACCAACTTCATCCACTTCTTCTGGGAAACCATCAGAGACGAAGTCTGGGGTGTAGTGGAGGAATCGTGCACCACTCATTGGATTCTTCCAGCGCTTAATGCCACCTTCATCATGCTGGTTCCAAAAGAAGACAACGCAGCCTCGCCAAGTAAGTACAGGCCCATAGCACTCTGCAATGTCATTTATAAAACAATCTCCAAAGTTATTGCTAACAGGCTGAAGAAACTCCTCCCCATGATCATCTCCCCGGAGCAAACAGGCTATGTTGAAGGCAGGAAAATCCTTGATGGCATCATCCTAACCCACGAGGTCATACACTCTCTCAAATCCTCCAAAAAAACTAGTATGCTCCTCAAAATTGATCTATCCAAGGCTTTTGACAAACTCGGCTAAGACTATATAAAAAATTTCCTTATAGCCTTTGGCTTCAGCCACACCTAGGTATGCAGGATCATGAGCCTCATTACCTCTCTGTTTCTTTCCATTTTTGTTAATGGCATACCCTCTACTACTTTCAACCCCTCAAGAGGAATCAGACAAGGGGATCCCCTCTCACCCTTCATTTTCATCATCATGGTTGAAGGGTTCGGTCGCCTTCTCAAAAGCTCCATCCACTCTGGTGCTCTGCAAGTTATACCCCTCCACAACCTTCCCCCCTCCTACCATCAACAATTTGTGGATGACAACGTGATTGTAGGTTTTAACCCTAAACAGAAATTATCTACACACGAATATTATAACAGAAAATAAACAATAGTGAGAGCATAAAACATAAAACAGATAAACACAGAGATTTTCCTCTGGATCCCAAATCGGGACGACCAGCTTGATTTTTCATTATATTCCTTTTAGTGTTACAACACATATATATACATGCCGAAGCATACATAAACCCCAATCCATTAACCCTGGATTAGAACATAACCGTAGTTCCCTTGACCAAATCTACAAAAATACTAGGGGCCGAAAACCATCGTACCCCAAAACCATGCACAAAACCATGGGTGTGGACTACCCACCAAAAATTAAGGACAAAAAATTTTCGCGCGTGCTTAGTCGTGGAAAGAATATAACACATACCCAATGGTGATCATGGGTTACCCTTTAGTCCAGGAAGCATGTACCCTCAAATATCTTCTAGATTCCTTCTCTGAAGCCTCTGGTATTGAGGTCAACCCTGAAAAATCAAAATCTTTTTTTTCCACACCCCCCCTCTTTCTTAGTGCAACATTGCCTGCATCCTAGGCTTCTCCATCGCATCCTTACCCTCCAAATACCTTGGAGCCCCTCTCACTAACATGGCCATTAATCACTCCTCCTGGCAAGCTCTGCTACACAAAATGGAAACTAGACTATCCAACTAGACCCATCGTACTCTCAATATAGCAGGTTGCTTGGTTCTCATCAAGTCAGTACTGCGGTCCCTCCCCATTTACCTCTTCTCAGTACTGGCATCCCCCAAATGGGTCCTGAAGGCCATGCGCAAATTGCAAATAAATTTCCTTTGGGGTGGTACCAAAGAGAAAAACAAATGGGCTTTAGTCAACTAGAAGGAAGTGTGTACACCAAAAATTCATGGGGGTCTAGGGCTCTGCAACCCTGAGCACAACAACAACATCATGGGTGCTAGTATTTGGTGGAAATGGGTCTCCAACCCCTACACTCCGTGGGCTAATATGTGGGCAGCCAATTATGCTTGATCATGGCCCAAGGAGTACCTTATCAGATTCAACATAGAGCCGGGAGGATCCCAAATCTGGAAAGCAGCAAGCAGCCAAAAGAAGATGATACAGATCCATAGCTTGTGGGAGCTACGCAGCGGCACTCAAGATAGATTCTGGGAGGACTCCTGGCAGAAACTGCCAAGACTCTCCTCCATCTTCCCCAGACCATTATTGAGTGCAGCTTTACAGGCCAGATAAAGGAAGAATGTACAGGACTTCTGGACCGATGACACAACTCAAGGATACAGGAACTGGCTGCACACGGACAGATGTCAAGACGAATGGAAAAATGAGAGTCACGTAGACATTTGGGAGGAACTAAGCACTAAAAGAAAGATTAAAACACAGTTAGTACCTGACATCCTTCGTTGGGGGTAGATGCCAAGTGGAAACTACTCCACCAAGGAAGCTTACAACCTCCTTCATCAACAGGACCCAGATCCTACAAATCTCTTCTGGAAAAAGATATGGTCAGCCAAACTTTGGCCTAAAGTAGCCACCTTTTTATGGTTGTCAGTAAACGATGCATCCTCACATGGGAGAATCTTTTGAAGAGAGGTTTGTAGGACCCTCCAGATGCCATCTATGCCAGGAAAACTTGGAAACCATCAACCACCTGTTGGACCGATACCCTACCTCTAATGCCTTGTGGAAGGGAATCTCAGTTCTATGCCGATGTACCAATAGAGAAAGGGGCAACATCATCAACACCATCAGCAGTTGGATGGACAACCCTTACTCCAGCAACCTCCTGAACAGACTCTGGCAGATAATTTTGGGCATTCTTATCTGGAACATATGGAAAGAAAGGAACAAACGAATCTTCAAAGACAAAGTATCCACCTCAGAGCAGCTCTAGGCAAGGATACACGACAACCTCACTGAAATGATGGCCCTAGACACATGGATCCAGGAGGATATCCCTACCTCTATTGCAGAGTGTCACGTATGGAACAAATGGCACATGAGCAGAAATTCCCCCCTAGATATCAACCCAAGAAGCGTCGGTTAAATCCCTGCTCCTGAGAAATGGAAGCCTCCCCCAAATGGCTTCTTCAAATTTAATTTTGATGGTGCATCTAAAGGCAATCCCGGAAATGCAAGATTCGGAGGTATCCTCAAAAAATCACAGGGCGAGCCACTTTGGATTTACTACGGTAATATGGGTTGGGATAGCAACAATTATGCAGAGCTTGAGGGGCTCATCCAGGGTATCTACATCGCAATTGAGTTTCACTATTTCCCTTTGGAAATGGAAGGAGACTCGCAAATCATCACTATGGCGGCCACAAGAATCCTCCATGGTACGACGTCCACAAAGGTATCTACCAGCTGGAGGCTAGCCCACAGGCTCAAGCTTCTGTAACAACTGATACACAATAATAGAGCCATTACTTTTCTCCATGTGCAAAGGAAAGAAAACTCAGTTGCAGACCTCCTCGCGAACAAGGGGGTGGAAAGCCACAGAGAGTTGTATCACTCCAAACTTTCCCAGGCAGAGGATGATTCTTTAAGATGAGAATGCCATATTCTCATTAAAAAGGATCTACTCTCCCCAGATGCGGGTGACAACAGGAGTACGAAGTACAATTTTCACTCCCACGCTCATGAGGACGAATATCTGCAGTGCAGGTCCTCACCCGATGTGGATCTGCACGAGATGAATGAGATAAGGCATGATGAAGATACGCTTGGACAGCGTCACCCCCTCTAGGGTACCTCTTTGTAGTAAATATCCTAAATTATTACCTGGACTGATATGTTGATTGGCCATAACCCTTCACTCGAGCCTGCTCATGAAAACAATTATGGCATGCAGCTGCGTGCGAGGCTCAATGATCAGGAGTTCATAAATTTTGCTCAAAATTAAAGGTTACAGGATTGGAATGAAACCAGGATGGTTGCGTAGAACTCGTCTTCCTGATTTTGGCGCCGTGAACGGTTCGAAAAACCGATGTTGTATGAGGAAGATATCGCGTGCCAATCGAAATGCCAAACAGGTAAATTTTTGACAGTTTGACCAGGTTTGACTGGGATGCACAGTCAACAAGGTGGAGGTGCAGTCAGCGAAAAGGAGTATTACTTGGAATATTCCTTTCCACCGGGCCAATCATGGTTTGACAAGTGTCACAATTTTATTCGTGGTATGGTTTGGAGGAACCAATCAGAGGCTGCCACGTGGCCAACCCTGACTCCGCCACGTGGCCCTGAAATGGCAGTGTAAAATTTTGGTGAGGGTCTAAAGGGTTTGACCCCGAGACCTCCCACCGGGCACGCACAGAACTTACCGTTCGAGCTACGCTTGATACTTAACCTCTATAGGAGTCAGGTTTTATTTAAGTTCTGCTACAAATAGAGTTGGGGGTTGGGAACCGCCGGTGGTCCCCGCGCTGTGGATGGTCACATTGCAACATTAAACAACAAACGTTCCAACCAACGATCTATGTAACAACCCACCAGAATTCTCGTTATCTTTGTCACATGATAACCATTAACTGTAACAAACTCTGCATGGTCAACGTTAAACCCACAGCACTTACCTCGGTTCAACTCAGTTATAACCATAGTTTATTGCCTTGGGTTCTGGCCAATGGTTATGTAACCGCGGGTTTGGGGGTTCGCATGCGGCCACCCCAACCACAAATAATTAATGTCATAGTCAGGTTTGGTGGAACATTTGGAGGGCGCGCCATTTATGGCAGGATTGCCTATTTTAACTCCAGTTAAGTGGAGTTCTCCACTTTTAGTGGAGCTTTCCTAAGTGGCACTGGGAAAAAGTGTAGGAAGACCAATTTTCGACCATTACGAGTGAATGAAGAGTCATATTTGACTAATTGGAGCATTCTAGAGCCACTGATGCAGAGAAAACAGCCATTAGAGCACTGTAACTACATGTACTAACAAAATTTTGAGCATAATGAAAGATGGACAAGCCATTAGGAGCTGGACCAGTAGATGTAGCCTAGGAGGGGTGAACTGCTTCATCATGTCTGCTGTGTAAATTTCATGTGGTGACTTATTTATCTATTTTACACCGTTGTTCATTGTTATTTAATCTTTTTTTATGCTTCTAATTCACTAAAAATCAACTACAAATCATGGACAAACTCCTCAAACCTTATGCAAACTAATGAACTGATTATGCACATGTTTTTAAATTGAAAAGACACTTAGCACAACAAAACTAATATAGTCATTTCAGATAAGGTTGGTATCAGAGATAGAGTTTATTATTTGGTGTTATTTAATGCAAATAATTGTTTAACTGTTTGCAAGTTTTATATGCTTACAAGACTCAAGCTCAAGAGAGGAGAAGGCAAATTGGTAGAAGCAGAAGGGTCTCAAAAAGAGCTAAAGAAAAGGAGAGCAAGATTGCCACAATCTCCACCACCTAGTTCACCTCCTAAAGAAGCAGAAGCTTCATTAAGCATGTCGCATGAGGAAGGAGAAATCCATGAAGAAGTTGATCCCAAAGAGTAAGAAAGAGTGTTCAAGAAAGAATTTATTGACATGACTGAGATGGTTAGAATCCTTTCTCAAGAAAGGAATGAGAGACTGGAAGGAGAAGGATATAAACTCCAAAAGGAAGGACAAGGATCTTTAGGAGGTCAAAATGATGAAGATAAGTCCAAGAAGGGAAATGGAGGAAATGGAGGCAATGGAGAGCCATCATCCTCACCCTCATCATCATCATCCTCTACTTCTTCTTTAGTACATCAGCCACACAAGTCAAAGAACACTGCTAAAAGTCCTTTTTTAAAACTTGATGTTGAGTTTGAATTTCCAATGTTTAATGGTGAATTCAATGCAAAAAAGCTTGATAATTGGATTAGATAATTGGAGGTCTATTTGAGAATACAGAACCTTTAAGATGATGATACCAAAATTCAATTAGCTTCTTTGAGAATGGAAGGTGCAGCACTTGTTTGGTGGGAAGCCAAGACAAAGGAGGAAATCAAGAAACATGGTAATATTATTCTATCATGGTCATATTTCATTAGTGCTATTAAACAACAGTTTTATCCATTAGCTCATATGCAGAAATCCATCATGAACTGGCAAAACTTTAGGCAATTAAAGGGACAAAATGTGCAAGAATACACCCAAGAATTTAGGAGAAGAGCTCTCTTATTAGGGGTGGATTTTCAGAGCCAAGATATTTTGTTAAAGTAAATAGGAGGCTTACATAGCTACCTAAAACATACTATTCTTATGTTTAACCCCACCAGTCTAGATGAAGTTTGTGTTCAGGCCACACATCTAGAAGCTAGAGGGAAGAACATTTCTGAAGAGGGTAGAAAGAAACATTTTAAGGGTAAAGCCAAGGAAAAGACCTCAAAAGGTAAAAACAAAAAGAATGCATATGTTAAGAAAGAGGGAGAAAAAGTGGTTTGTAAACATTTTTCAAAAGAAGGCCATGATGAAACTCATTGTTGGAAATTACATCCTGAATTGAGGCCAAAGAAACCCAATAACAAAGGGAAACAAAAAACTGTTGCTATAGCTCAACATGATTTAGGATTTGATTCAGGTGATTAATCTAAAATTACAGCCAGGGGATTGAAGAACATGAAGGGAAAAGAAATTGAAACTAAACCCAGTAACAGTACAACAAACAATCACATAAACACTCCAAATGAAGAAGAAAGAATATAATTGTTTCATGTGAGGGTCATATCCAAGCATACCAAGATTGACACATTGTTTGACAGTGGATCACAAGCAAACTTAATCTCTGAAGATTTGTTCAAGAAACTTAACCTTGAGACCATACCACATCCAAAACAATATCCATTGGGTTGGATTTGTAAGGATGCAAATTTACATGTTTCAAATAAATGTATATTGCAGTTTGCAATCACTGCAAATTTTGTTGACACAGTTGAATTAGATGTGGTTCCGCTTGACATAACTGGTATTGTATTAGGGATTCCTTCCTTGTATGACAGGAAAGCGATCTTCTATCGCCATGAGAACAAGTATCATTTATTCAAAGATGGCAAGGAGTTCATTGTTAGAGCACATCGCAAGAAGACAAACATTGTTATGGTAAATGCTAGACAGGTAAAGAGGCTGGTAAATTCAAGTAAGAATTTTGTTCTTCTTATGATTAAGCCTAAAGCTTATATTAATCATGAATCATTTGAGGGATGTGATCATAAGTTGAAATCAGATTTATATGATGTGGTTAATAGACATCATGAGATGTTTAAGGAGCCAACAGGTTGCCTCCAAAAAGAGAAATTCAACATGAGATTCAATTGCAGCAAGATTATCCTCTTCCAAACATCGGTATGTATCGCATGTCGATAATGGAGAATGTTGAAATAAAGAGGCAAATCAAATAGATGATGGATAAAGGAATCATAAGGCCAAGCACCTCATCATGCGGTTCACCCATAGTATTGATACCAAAGAAATATGGGACTTGGCGCATGTGTGTAGATTTTCGAGCTTTGAACAAGATTATGGTAAAAAAACGTTACCCACTCCCAAGAATAGATTATTTGCTTGATCAGCTGAAAGAAGCAAAGTTTTTCACTAAGTTAGATTTATGAAGTGGATATCATCAAGTAATAATTGTAGAAAGTGATCTATGGAAAACTGCATTCAAAACCAAACAAGGACCCTTTAAGTGGCTAGTTATGCCTTTTGGTTTGTGTAATGCACTGGCAACTTTCATGCGAGTTATGGATAGTGTTTTGCGACCATTCCTTGATGACTTTTTTATTGTCTACTTAGATGAAATTTTAATTTCTAGCAAAACAAGAGAAGATCATGTCTTGCATGTGAATAGAGTGCTTGATATTTTGAAGAAAGAGAAATCGTTTCTTAAGATGTCAAAGTGTGAGTTTGGAAAGACTTCTTTGGTATATTTGGGAAATATTGTAGGAGGAGGAGAATTGAGGATTGATCCTTCTAAAGTGGAGGCCATTGTCAATTGGCCCACACCCAAAATAGTAACCGAGGTAAGAAGTTTCTTAGGTGCGACTCAATATTGGAGAAAGTTTATTGCTAAATTTTCTTCCATCGCAGCTCCTATGCATGCAGTGACAAGTGTGAAGAAAGGCTTCCTATGGGGAGGCAAACAACAACAAGATTTCAAAGCTTTCAAAGACAATATTAGTTCAGCTGCAGTCCTTGCATTACCAAATTTGAGACAACCATTCGAGATACAAATCGATGCTAGTGATTATGCCATGGGCGCAGTACTTTTGCAGCATGGTAAGCCTATCGCTTTTCATTCTAAAAATTTTAATGGTTTTGTGACTAATTATCCTAAATATGACAAAGAAATATATGCATTGGTACAAAGTGTCAAGAAGTGGAAACACTACTTGATGGGTAAAGAGACTATTGTACATACTGATCATGAACCATTATAGTACTTGCAGTCGCAAACAAAATTGCAGCAATCAAGACATTTTAGGTGGATGGGATTTCTTCAATAGTTCACTTAGTTATAAGGTACAAGAAAGGTATATTCAATAAATTTGCAAATATGATTTCAAGACCAATCATTAGTGCTTCTAGTTTACTAAAAAATGATTCTATTGTACATAAGAGTTACATAGAACAATATGCACATGACATTGATTTTCAAGATGTGTATGCTAGTTTGAGTGAAGGGAATCAAGTTGAAAAAAAATATTATCGCATGCATAACAATTTTCTATTTCATTTGGGCAAGCTATGCATTCCACAAGGAGAGAGGCTAAGTGTCATGAGAGAATCTCATTCATCTCTTATTGTTGGACACTTTGGGGTGAGAAAAACAGTGGCGCATCTACAGAGGTATTGTTATTGGCCTCGCATGATAGATAGTGTGTCGCGTTTTATAAGAGGTTGTTCTATGTGTGCAACAAGTAAGCCTAGTAATAGGAAGCTTGGATTGTACATGCCACTACCGATACCATCAAGGCCATGGGAGAGTGTCTCCATGGACTTTGTTGGAGGTCTACCTATGTCAAGAAAGCAACATGATTATATTTATGTAGTTGTGGATAGATTTAGTAAAATGAGTATAGTTATGCCATGTAAGAAAACAAATACTGCTGAAAAAACTGTTGAACTTTCTTTTCAACATGTTTGGGTTCATTTTGGATTGCCAACTTGTATTGTTAGTGATAGGAATTCTAGGTTCATTGGAAATTTTTGGTCAAATCTATGGAGAATGATGGACACAAAGTTGAAAAAGAGTACCTCTTTTCATCCACAAATAGATGGACAAACCAATGTGGTGAACAAAACAGTTGTGCATCTATTGAGAGGATATTGCAGCAAACATCCTAAGTTTTGGGATGAAAAACTGCATTACATTCATCACGCTTACAACCGGGCAAAGCACTCTTCAACACAAACCTTACCTTTTGAAGTATGCTTTGAGTATTTTCCAAAATTGCCATTAGACTTAATCTTTGGGAAGGATGTTGAAATTGATTTCCATAGTGACATTGATAAGGCTTGAAATTTCATTGAGCAAATTCAGATTATACATCAACAAGTTCAATAACAGCTTGAGAAAAGTCAAAGAAAATACAAAGAGAGGCATGACAAACATCAGGTTGATCACAAGTTTCAAGAGGGAGATGAGGTATGGTTGCACATTAGCAAAGAAAGGATGCAAGGGGAAGGTAAAAAGCTCAAGCCCATTCATTATAGTCCTTTTAAGATCATAAAACAAGTTGGTAATAATGCATTCCAACTTGACTTGCCTTCTTACATGCAAATGTATTCAGTTGTTAATGTTGAAAACTTACGCTTATATGAGCCACCTTTGATCATTGATCAAGGAAGTGATGTTCAACTACCTTCTATTGAATATTTCTCACCAGAATTTCTGGATGAGCTCAAAGAAGATACAATTTGACATGAGGATAAGAGCATCAAAGAGGGGAAGTGTTGACTACCTTCGAGTTGGGTTCAAAGGCACTAAACCAATCAAGAAAAAAATGGATGGAGGTTGGAAAGGTGAGGGAGTTGTACCCTCATCTACTGAACAAGTAATCAAGTATTTTGGGGTCCAAAAGCTTCCCAATGGGGAGGAATGATCAGGAGTTCATAGTTTTTGCTCAAAATTCAAAGTTATAGGATTGGGTTGAAACTAGGATGGTTGCATATATCTCGTCTTCCTAATTTCAGCGCCGTGAACGGTTCGAAAAACCGATGTCGTATTAGGAAGATATCGCGTTCTGATCGAAATGCCAAACAGGTAAATTTTTTACAGTTTGACTAGGTTTGTCTGGGATGCAAAGTCAGCAAGGTGGAGGTACAGTTAACAAAAATGAATATTCCTCGAAATATTCCTTTCCATCGGGCCAATAATGGTTTGATAAGTGTCACAGTTTTATTCGTGGTATGGTTTGGAGGAACCAATCAGAGGTTGCCACATGGCCCTGAAATGGCAGTGTAAAATTTTGGTGAGGGTCCGCGAGGCTCGACCCCGAGACCTCTCGCCGGGCATGCACAAAACTTACCATCTGAGCTACGCTTGATACTTAACCTCTATAGATTCAGGTTTTATTTAAGTTTTGTTGCAAATAGAGTTGTGGGTTGGGATGTTGCAAATAGAGTTGGGGGTTGGGAACCGCCGGCAGTCCCAACCCGCCAGCGGTCCCCATGGTGTGGATGGTCACATTGGACCATTAAACAACAAACGTTCCAACCGAAAATTTATGTAACAACCCGCCAGCATTCCCGTTATCCATGTCACATGATAATCGTTAACTGTAACAAACTGACGCGGTCAGCGTTAAACCCACGACACTTACCATAGTTCAACTCAGTTATAACCACAGTTTATTGCCTTGGGTTCTACCCAACAGTTATGTAACCGTGGGTTTGGGGCTGCGCATGTGGCCACCCCAACGATAAATAATTAATTCCGAAATCAGGTTCAGTGGAACATTTGGAGGGCGTGCCATTTATGGCGGGATTGCCTATTTTAATTTCAGTTAAGTGGAGTTCTCCACTTTTAGTGGAGCTTTCCTAAGTGAAACTGGGCAAAAGTATAGGAGGCCCAATTTTCAACCATTCTGAGTGAATGAAGAGTCATTTTTGACTAATTGGAGAATTATGGAGCCATTGGTGTAGAGAAAATAGCCATTAGAGCACTGTAACTACATGTACTAGCAAAATTTTGAGCATAATGAAAGATGGACAAGCCATTGGGAGCTGGACCAGTAGATGTAGCCCAAGAGGGGTGAACTGCTTCATCATGCCTGCTGTGTAAATTTCATGTGGTGACTTATTTCTCTGTTTTACATTGTTGTTCAGTGTTATTTAAGCTTGCTTTATGCTTCTAATTCACTAAAAATAAAATACAAATCATGGGCAAACTCCTCAAACCTTTTGCAAACTAATGAATTGATTATGCAGATGTTTTTAAACTGAAAATACACTTAGCACAAAAAAGTTAATATATTAATTTCAGATCACTCAATCATGACTTACCCCTTCGCATATGTCACAGGCCTTTTAAAAGGAAGGCCCCTCAGCACAAGGATATTCACAGTTAGCCCATTCAACCTTTTTTGTTGTTTCTGTTCTTGCCCTCCTGCGCACCCAGTCTGTTGCACAACCCTCTTCCTAGAGCTGCGCTGCGTATAAATATTTGGGCTGCGATTTATCCAGCCTGCGCATCTTGTCCCAGTTCCATTTGCCCCACCAGTCTAAATAGTTTGCGTGCACCCATTACCCCGCGCCCCTTGTCATGCTTTCCCCCTCATTGTTCCCCCTGTCCTCTTGCTTCTCCCCTGCTTCGATCCTCTCCCCCTGCTGAGCATGCCTCCATCTCTATCACTCCTCTGCTTCAGCAGGCCATTGCACCCAGGCTGCGCTAAAGAACCATCTGTGGAGGGCAAAGAGGGGTACTCCCCGGTCATTATCACCGTGGGACGAACAATCGACTAGAGTCTATTGAAGGCTACTCCTCAGCCAGTTACGCTAGATAGAGCCCCGAACCAGATCAGGGGGAGGAGGCACCCGTGCAGGCTTCGCAAGAGGTAGAGGTGGACCTCAGAAGTCCACCATTGTGCATCAGGAGCACCTCCCACCTCGCAAGACCAAACCACTGTTGGCTCAGGAGGATGAGGGTGATGATAGAGATGTATAGATTATGGATTCTGAAGGTACTTGGATGCACGTACCTAACGCAAAATATCTGGTGGCTCCCATCCTCTGTGCACCGGTCCCCAAACCTACGTGTCCACCCACTGATACAGAGGAAGCGGTTGCGCAGGCGTACGCTTGCCCCATAGTGGAAGAAGAGCCAGACAGTAATGATTAAGCCGAAGACTAAGGATTGCGAAGCTGCTCAGTTATTCCTTGTCTTCTGTCATGCATGCTATCAACATGGAACTTCAAGCTATACTTATGCTTCCGATTATTTTGTAATTTCTGGATACACCAGTGCTTCTGCGCATTTTGTAATTTCCTGCTTTAAGTATTTTCCGTGCTAGTTTCCTCCACAAAATTAGCCCCAAAACTGCGCAACTAAGGCTAGGATTACTTAAGCGCAGCTCACCAACCCAGCCTGTAGCATATGTACTATTTCTAGTTTCAAATTAATATAGATTAGCCTAATTTACCAAAAAAAAAACATTAGTAAAAGATAAATAAATAAATAAATAAAACTAAAATAAAAAAATAAATAAAAATAAAAAATTGTGTTTCTTTTGTGTGATATATTTGAGAGTGGTCTTTGGCGTTAAAAGGAAAAATCTAAATTTTTCTATAGTCAAAGGTGAAATTTTAACATCTGAAGTTTGACTATAGGAACAATTTAAATTTGCTAGATTGGAATACTTAAGAAAATTATTTAAATTTGGAATTGCTTAGCATTTAAATTTCACTATTCTTTCGTGGTTATAGCTTTCGAAATTTGAATTTCTTAAATCTCGCATCTGGGTTCAAAGTATTTTTTCATGCTTAGCATCTATTGGGATTGATTATCGTTTAATTAGCTCTAACTATGGTTTTAATTGCTTGAAATTGATATTAATTACCTAGTCAACTTTGAGAGTTTTTCAAGTGATGATAAATTGCATGATTTTCTTTCTTGGATTGAATATCTTTAATGCATGATATTGAAGGATTATGGAAATGTTTTATTCTCTCTGAGCTAGAATTGCATTGGAATTATGAGTTGATGTTTAATCGAAAGTTAAATCACATTGTTGAAAAAGGCTTATCTTTCAGTTTGGTAAATTGACAATTTAATTGAAGAATTGAGTATTGTGGTGGTGGATTGGTTTTTTTTATAACAGGATGGTTGTCCATTTTAGCAGCAGTTATCTATCAGCTACTTGATGCTAATTTTATAATGAGATAATTGACTCCATAAGGCACTGGTTTCAAACTCTTAATCTAATCATTAAATCTCGTTAAATATTAAACAAGTACTTGGTCATTTGACTATGTCTCCTGAATTGGTTGATTTCCAACCAGTCATATTTCCTTCCATTTCATTAGGGTCTACCCCCTTAGTCTGCAAGGAGACAGCTTAAATAGAGAGATTGGGGATCACGGTGACAACCCCCGATCTGAGTCGTTGTCACGGTGCCTAGACATTCTGTGCGACAACATTTTTTCGTGTTGTTGTCGGGGACTAATTTATTGCACTTTGGCTTTACGCCATTCATCTCTTTCTTCTTCTTTCATCTCAGTTATTTGAGTTAGTTTTATATCCTGGTGGCAACTCCATTTCCTTCATTTTATAGAGGAATTGGTACTAGAAGACATCCAAGTATCTTGGTTAAGCCCACTCCAGATCCTGAAAAGGTTCTCAGAGTCTGATTACACAAGCTCTCTTCTCTTACACTTCTTTTTAATCTCATGTAGGAAGCTCTCTCTTATATCCATTCTCTTTTTTGTGATCCTGTTTAGCAAGATATCATGGATATCTATGCCCCGTGTAACTTTGCTAACATTCAGATTTAACCCCATAATTTCCCTTAACATGGTATGGATAAGTTGCCTGCTTTTCAAGGAAATAATGTGGTTAGTGTCAAAGCTCGCTTGAGCGCTTTCACTGGTTGGTGGAATAAATGGGCTAGAAATAGTAATTTCGAGGATGTAAAGATGTGCCTTTTTATTCTTACTCTTGAGCAGGATGTTATGGAATGGTTTATTGAAAATCCTAATAATTCATTTGATTCTTTTGAATCAATTCTAAATGCATTTAAAGATAAGTTTGGAGATAAAAGGGAATATAGGCATTTGGTGAAGGATATCGGTATCATTAAAAAGAAATAAAATGAGACGATTGAAGGATTTAACAAGAGATTTAATGGTATTCTTAAGGAAATATCTCAAACTCATAGGCCTCTTGATGGATCTCTTCTGAATTTTTACATTGATGCTTTTAATTCTGATACTTCATATGAGCTAAGACGTGCTAAGACTGTTTATAATAAGGCTTACCAATCTTTAGTTGAAGAACTTGAAAAGGACAAAAGGGCATCAGGGAAGTCTGAAATTCTTAGTTTTGATAGGGTTGCGACTAAATTGAAGGGGCCTAAAGGTAAAGAGGCTCAAGAATGTGATGATGACCCTATGAAAAAGTTAATGCAAAATCTTGAAAGCGTGGAGCTTAACCAAGAGAATTTAAGCTCTCACTGTGCTAAGGAAATAAGCACTTTGCAGTCTAGGTTGGTCCAAATGGAAAGAGCTCAAGCGCAAAATTCCCTACCTAGGAATCATAATCATAATAATCGAGGTAATAATACTTGGCAGAAAAAATGTCAGCCTAGTGAGCAGAGACCTCCTAATCCACTTGAATCTACTAATCTGGTTAATGAAACTCCACCTTATTGTAGAGCTTGTGATGCTCTTCATGAGGAGGTTACTTGTCCCACTGTTAAAAGAATTATGAATAGTGGAATGTTTGGGCCAAGTAATCAGATAAATGTCGTTGGTAAATAATTTTCTTTGTCTATGGAATATTGGATGGAAGTCAAGGAAAATAGTCAAGATGTTAGGCCTTTCATATCTTCACATAGTATTAATAATTTTGAGCATGAAAAGGATTTGATGATTTAATTATTTGGTGAAAAGAATTCTCCAGATAAATTATTGGAAATTGCAAAGGAAAAAGGATTAACTTATGAAAGAAGGGATAAATATCAAGGTAATAATAAAACTCTCCCTCAAATTTTTAATCCTAGTCTTGGTCTGAATATTGATTTAGGAGGATGGTTGAATAATGCTAAGATCTTGGTGTCTGTCACTGAGATATTGAAGCTTCCCGCTCAGAAGCTAAGTTTTTATATGCCCTCGGAATTTCCCATGTTAATGTTGCTCAAGATAAGACTCCTGAAGTTGCTTATCAAGATGCCCCTATATATCTGCAAAAAATGGAGTCAAATAACAAGGAGCATCAACCATTTTTCGTTGCCTTGATGGTTAATGGTTATAAATTGAATAATTGTATGGTGCTTCAGCTTGTTTCATGACCAAGAGGGTCATGGAACAACTTAATTTAAGAGTTGCTAGACCATACTACAACATATGTACCATTATTGAAGTTCATGGGTTAATCAAGGATTTACAAGTTCATTTATCTATTTACCCTGACATAATGATTGTTATAAACACAGTTGTAGTTGATGTTCCAGATGCTTGGGGTATGTTGTTATCTAGAAAATGGGCCTCTGATCTAGGAGGAAATATTCAGATGAATTGGTCCTATGATATGATTCCTTCCCCTAGAGGTGAAGGGTTTGTCAAACTCAACAGAGAGCTTGAAAGAAGATTCCATGTGGAAGATCCTAAGAGACCTCATAATGAAATAATTAAAGAACAACCTGACATGGGAAATTATGCTATTATGTTTAATTTCATAGTTCCTTTAGATGATAAGGTTGATGAGAAGTTTGAGGACCTAAAGGATAAAGTTCGGTACATGCATTTTGATGGTGCAACGTCTAGGTATGGTAAAGGTGTTGAAATTGTATTAAAGTCTCCCCTTGGTCATATTTTCAGATTTTCCTATAGACTGGAGTTCGATGCAACCAACAATGTGGCTGAGTATGAAGCCTTTTTGTTGGGTCTTTAATTGGAAAAAGCTTTAAGGATTAAGTTTCTTAGTGTCAAGGGAGACTGTGATTTAGTTATCATGCAAGTTAAGAAAAAATTTACATGTAAAAATCAAAGGTTAAGGAATTATCAAAATTTTGTGTGGGATGTTATGTAATACTTTGATGCTATTAACCTTGAAGCCATCCCAAGAGAAAAGAATAGCTTGGCGGATGAGCTTGATATGGCTGCTTCGAATTTACAATTATCTGATGAATTAATCGAGGATAAGATAAAAATGGAAATTATTTTTAGACCTTCAGTTCCGGATAATTCGGAGCATTGGCAAGTTTTTAATGATGAGAAGCAGGTAATTCGTTTTCTTAATAATTTGGATGAGTTTGAAAATTTTCGGATAAGTTCTAGGGAGGATGGATCTGATGATCATGATGATATTATAAATCCTACTCCTAGGAATATTGTTGCTTTAGAACAACACTTTGATCGGCATGATGCCACAAAGATGAAAGAAGAAAGTAAAATGGATCTGGGTGAATTCATTGAAGTAAATATTGGTACCTTTGAGGACCCTAAAATTGTCAAAATTGGTAAAGGCACTAATGAAGAAGAAATGAAAAAGTTGACCAATTTACTTCATGAATATAGGGATGTTTTAGCATTTTCGTATGATGATTTAAAAGGATATAGGGAAGATGTCATGCAACATATTATCCCTTTAAAAGATGAGAATGATAAACCTTTTGTCAAAATCTTAGGAAAATAAATCCCAAGTTAGCCCCTTTGGTTCAGAAAGAGCATTCAAATATGCTCGCAACTCGAATCATTGCTCAAACTAGACATTCAACATGGTGTTCCAAACTGGTGATTATTAGGAAGAAAAATGGTACCATTAGGCTTTGTGTCGATTTTAGAAACCTTAATCTAACATGTAAAAAGTATAATTCTCCTTTGCCAAACATGGAGACTATGTTGCAAAGAGTAACGGGTTCAGGAATGATGTCATTTCTAGATGGTTTTTTTCTGGATACAATCAAGTTTGGGTTAAGAAGGAAGATCGTCACAAAATTACATTCACCACACCATGGGGTACTTTCAAATATATTAGAATGCATTTTGGGTTGACTAATGCTCGGGCTACTTTTCAAAGGGCTATGGATTATGCTTTTAAAGGTTTAATTGGTAAGATTATTGAAACTTATCAAGTTGATCTTATTGTTTTTTCTAAAGATGGTATTAGTCACATAAATCATCTTAAGCAAGTTTTTGATAAGTGTGGAGAATTTGGGATTTCCTTCAATCCAGATAATTCTGTTTTTGGAGTAACTGGAGGGAAATTACTTGGTCACGTCATTTCCAAAGATGGGATCAAGATTCATCCTGAAAGAGTTGAGGCAATCCAAAAGATTCCCCTCCCTCATAATCTTAAATCCCTTCAGTCTTTTCTAGGAAAAACTAATTTTCATTGAGATTTATTCCAAATTACGCGGAAATAGCTAAGCCTATTCAAATTCTTTAGAGAAAGGATATAAAATTTGTATGGAAAGAAGATGGAAAAAAGGCTTTTCAGGGAATTAAGGGTGTTATTGCCAAAGCTCATGTTTTGGCAAGTCCTGATTATTCAAAGGATTTCATGATTTTCTCTTTCGCTTCTGAAGATACCAATGTTGGTGTCTTATTACAAAAGAATAAGGAAGGTCACGAACATCCTATAGCTTTCATGAGTAGAGCGCTTCAAAATTCTAAATTAAATTATACTACTATGGAAAAGCAAGCCTATGCCTTGGTTAAGTCTCTTAATAATTTTAGGACTTATGTGGGTTACTCTAAAATCATTGCTTTTGTCCCACATTCTACGATTAAAGATATCTTAAGTCAAACTGACTGCTTAGGGACTCGTGCTAGGTGGGTTACTAAAATTAAAGAGTATGATTTAGAGATTAGACTCGCCAAGTTAGTCAAGGGTCAAGGCTTGGCTGAAATGATGACCGAAGGTAATGAGAAAGCTCTCGGTTTGATTTGTCTTAACGATGCATCTTCACCTGAGCTGCAAATATTAGGATAACATGAATGGTAAAAGGACATTATTTATTATTTTTTAAATCTTACATGTCCTAACCATTTAGTTGCTCATAGAAGAAGGGCTCTTAGATTAAAAGCCACCAACTATTGCATCATGAAGGATGGCCTTGGATGGATAAATCCTGAGGGAATAATACTTAGGTGTGTTGACGAAGTTGAGTCCAAGAAGTTGATTTCTGAGTTTCATTCAGGATTTTGTGGTGGTCATTATGCTGCTAGAACTACCGCCCACAAAATTCTGAGAGTTGGTTATTATTGGCCTTCGATTTTTTCAGATGTGCATAAATTTGTCAAAAGTTGCCAAGCATGTCAATTGTTCACTGGGAAGCAGAAGCTAGTTGCCCTGCCCCTACAACCTGTGGTTGTTGAGGCACCTTTTCATCATTGGGGTCTAGGTTTCATCGAGAAATCCCATGAAAATTCTAGCAATGGTTGCTCATGGATATTAACTGCGACTGATTATTTTACGAAATGGGTTGAGGTGATGCAGGGGCATTAGACAATAGCCAGCAATGTAGGAGGTTTTTTCCACATGTTGTGGCTAGGAGGGTTCGAAATCATCAAAATTGTAACAGCTAGGTGTCAATACCTCAGCTGACAGTTTCAATTCAGAATAGCTAGAGTTGTAGCAGTCGAATAGTTCAGTTAGTCCAATTGTCATATGTTAGTTAGTTGAATAATTGTAATTAGGCTGTTGGGTTCTAAACGGTCCTCACAAAGGAACCGAAGAGTCATATTGATGTATATATATTGTATCCCTCGAATGTATAGGGGGGGAGAGGAGATTTCACAGGAAGATCGTGTGTAATTAACATTTTTTCTCTGCTTGAATATATGTATATGAGTACCTGAGAGTTAACGAAATTGTCTTTGTATGCGCTACCGCTTAGTTCGAAGCTCTGAAACCTCTGTTCCTGAATTTATTTATTATAGGCGAACACTGTGCAAATCTCTCCACATCCTCTGTCTGTGTCGTGGTGTAATCCCATTAAATGGTTGGGCGAACTTTGTCGAGCTAAATCCAGTTATAAGGGGAAATGACGATGTTGGTTGCAAGGTAGAAACCCGGTACCGTGGTCAGACCCCGAGTTAATGAATACGAAGGAGAACGTAACCTGCATTAACCTTGGTTAAACACTGTGGAAAACCCGCGAGTAGGTTTGGAGAGCGGATTGCCCCATTTCGCACCGCTTTTGGTACGGAGGTGGTATTCCTAGGTCGAGGAGCGATTCCATAGACTGTTGGACACGTGGCTTGGGCCACTGTTCCAAAACCACCCGTCAACCTGCGCCATCGCGCGTTAAAGATCGACGTTAGACGCCGAGCGAAATGCATACGGTTCGTTGATCTGGAGAAGGGCTATCCAACGGTGGGCGCTCGTTGAAATTGCCCGGAGGATAATCAAAGTGTGCGGAGGATAAAAGAGGTACGGTGCACGCGTTGATTGGTCTATTGGCTGAGGAAGCGGGACCCAGGACCACGTGTAATAATATCCCAAGGTTATTAGAAGTGGTTATTCAAACATACAGAGGAGAAAAAATAAAATTGCCGAGAGAATAAAAAGACCACGTAGGAGAAACGAAAGAGGACGTGACCAGGGCCACGTCACAGTTGACCAACTTTCCGTGGGGTCCGATTTCACCTTTTTGCTGCGTCATTTGTGGTATCAGAGCAGGAAGTTTAAGTTGTTTGCTGACATGGCAATCCGAATTGGTAGAGGAGCCGGCAGAAGGAGACCTGTAGCCAATGCAGAGGTGTTGGAGGTGTTGCAGAGGGTCGAGGCCAGAATGGATGCCGTGGAGCAAAGACAGACCAGAGATCCTGAAGACATCAGCGAACCTGAAACAGAAGAAGCTGAGGAAAATGCAGAGATTCCTCCTGACATGAGGCTCCTTAGGACTATTCTGGGGTCTGCAGTTAAGCCCAAGATTGAAGTGTCAAGCTATGCAGGGGGACTGAATCCAGAGGAGCTGGTGGACTGGATAAATGAACTGAAAAAGTGCTTCGATTATGAGGAAATAATTGAAGATAAAAAGGTGAAGTTTGCAGTAACAAAGATGAAGGGACATGCTGCACTTTGGTGGGATGGAGTGCAGGCAGAGAGGAGGAGAGTTGGCAAGCAACCTATCAAGAGCTGGACCAGAATGATGGCTAAGTTGAAAGGTAAATTCCTGCCTAGTGATTACCAGCTGACATCGTATAGACAAATGCAGAACCTGAGACAAAGGTTGCTGACAGTAAAAGAATACACAGAGGAATTCTACAGAGTAAGCATAAGAGCTAGGCAATTCCAAGACACACCTGAGAAGACTGCCAGATATGTAAATGGTCTCAGACTGGAGATCCAAGATGAGATTGGTCTTCTGTCTCCCAGGACAGTGGAAGAGGCATACCAGATGGCCTTGAAAGCAGAGGAGAAACTCCTGAGGAAACAGTCTGCCAAGAAGAGAGGTACTTTCTGTGGGCAGGGAACTCAGGGTGGTAGAGGAAAGCCTACACCCAGGGATGGAGCTAATAGTAGCTCACCTCAGAATGCATCTACAGAGGAGGATGCAAGTGGCAGAAGGGGTTCTTATAGAGGAAAAGGAAGAGGAAGCAGAGACAGAGGCAGAGGTAGAGAGTTGAGGTGTTATAGATGTCAGGGAGTGGGACATAAGCACTATGAGTGTCCAGAGAATGTGGGTGTTGGTCCAAGAAATGCTGTTGTTGCCCAGGTTGGAGAGGAAGCAGAAATCGAAGAAGAAATTCGTCCAGAGAGGGGAGAGTCCTTGGTGGTTAATAAGATCCTATTGAAGCAAGCCAAAGAAGTCACTGAGCCTCCACAAAGGAAGACCTTGTTTAGGAGCATATGAAAAATCCAAGGGAAATGCTGCTAACTAGTCATTGATAGTGGCAGCACAAACAATTTGGTTTCCATTGAGGTGATAGAAAAGTTGAAGCTGAAGACTAGGGAGCATCCAACTCCCTACAGGGTGTCCTGGCTGCATAAAGGGCACCAACTGGTTGTGAAAGAACAGTGTGAAATAGAGCTACAAATGGGCAAGTACAAGGACAAAGTTTTGTGTGATGTAATGCCCATGGATGTGTGTCATATACTGCTGGGTAGACCTTGGCAGTTTGACAGAGCAGCAGTGCATGATGGCAATAAGAACACCTACAAGTTCTTCAAAGATGGGGTACATCATATATTGATTCCCATGGAGAAAGGAGATCCATCCAGCAGAGTGATTGATCCAAAGACCTTGTTGCTGAGCGGGAAAGAATATCTGCAGAAAATGGAGGAAGAAGAGGTAAGCTTCGCTTTATTTTGCAAGCCTAAAGTAGTTCTCACTTCTACAAAGATTTCTGATTTTCCAGTAGGAATCCAAGAAATGTTAGATGAGTATTGTGACATTGTTGTGGATTATTTACCTGATGAGCTGCCACCTGTGAGAAAGATCAGCCATCAGATAGATTTTATCCCTGGTTCAAATCTGCCAAATAAGGCAGCCTACAGAATGACTCCCAAAGAAAATGAAGAAATCAGGAGACAAGTATAGGAATTAGTGGACAAAGGATTGATTAGGGAGAGCTTGAGTCCATGTGTTGTACCAGCAGTATTGAGCCCAAAGAAAGATGGAGGCTGGAGGATCTGTACTGATTCCAGAGCAATTAATAAGATTGCAATCAGGTACAGATTCCCTTTACCCAGAATTGAGGATTTAATGGACTGTTTGAGTGGTGCTAAATATTTCTGAAAGATAGATTTGAAAAGTGGATACCATCAGATTAGGATAAGAGAGGGTGATGAATGGAAAACTACCTTTAAAACAAATGAAGGATTGTATGAATGGATGGTAATGCCTTTTGGGTTGTCAAATGCACCTAGCACTTTTATGAGACTTATGAATGAAGTATTGAAAGAGTTCATTGCTAAATTTGTGATAGTGTATTTGGATGATATATTAGTTTTCAGCATAACTAAAGAGGAGCATTTAAGGCATCTTAACCATGTCTTGAAGAAGCTGCACCAAGAGAAGCTGCTGATAAATTTAAAGAAATGCTCATTCATGAAAGAAGAGTTGGTGTATTTAAGTTTTGTTGTTTCTGCAGAAGGATTGAAGATGGACCCGGAAAAGGTTAAGGCAATTGTGGAGTGGCCTTCACCCAGGAATGTTTTTGAGGTAAGAAGTTTCCATGGACTTGCTAGTTTTTACAGAAAGTTAATAAGGAACTTCAGTAAGATTAATGCGCCCATAATTGAGACAATAAAGAAGAGCAAACAACCATTTAAGTGGACTGCTGAAGCAGAAAGAAATTTTAAAATTTTGAAGCAAAAGATAACAGAGAAGCCTGTTTTGATTCTACCTGATTTTACTAAACCATTTCAAGTAAAATGTGATTCCAGTGGAGAGGCCATTGGAGTTGTGTTGAGTGAGGATGATAGGCCTGTAGCCTATTTCAGTGAGAAGCTGAATGACACCGGAAGAAAGTATTCCTCTTACGAGAAGGAGTTCTATGCAATTGTTCAGGCACTAAAGAAGTGGAGACGTTATTTGATGTCCAGAGAGTTTGTATTGTATTCTGACAATCATGCTTTGCAGTATATTGTACAGCAGCCCAAGTTGAAACATAAGCATGCTAAATGGGTTGAGTATCTCCAAGGTTTTAATTTTGTTTTGAAACATATAAGTGGCCAAGCCAATAAAGCAGCTGATGCTTTGAGTAGGAAACACTTACTTGTTCAAGAAACTAATTTTGAGGTTGTAGGATTTGATTTTCTGATTGAATTGTATAAAACAGATCCAGATTTTAAAAAAGCATTTGAGGCATGTAGTAACCCGGTTTTAATAGATAGAAGCCAGTGGCTGGATTATTTCCTGAAGGAGGACTTGTTATTCAGAAAAATCCAATTGTGTGTACCAAGATGTTCCATGAGGGAAAACTTGATCAAAGAGAAGCATAGTAGTGGACTTGTTGGACACTTTGGTACTGATAAGACTTATGAGCAGCTGACTCACTTTTATTTCTGGCCCAAGATGAGAGCAGAAGTGGACAAGTTTGTGAAGAATTGCAAGATTTGTCAATATGCCAAAAGAAGGAGCCAGAACTCAGGATTGTACACTCCCTTACCTATTCCAAACAGGCCTTGGGACATGGTGAGTATGGATTTTGTTCTCGGATTTCCCAAGACTCAGAGAGGGAATGATGCAGTCTTTGTTGTGGTGGACAGATTCTCCAAAATGGCACATTTTATTCCATGCTATAAAACTAGTGATGCCACCCATGTTGCTAACTTGTTTTTCAGAGAAGTTGTTAGATTGCATGGGTTGCCCAAGATTATTGTTTCAGACGGAGACACCAGATTTGTGGGTCACTTTTGGAGGACATTGTGGAAGAGACTTGGTACCAAACTAAGTTTCAGCTCATCTTATCATCCCCAGACTTATGGACAAACTGAGGTAGTGAATAGAAGTCTGGGAAACTTGTTGAGAAGTCTTGCAGGAGAGCATCCCAAGCAGTGGGATCATATTTTTCCCCAGGAAGAGTATGCATATAATGATTCACCAAACAGAAGCACAGGACAGAGTCCATTTCATATTGTTTATGGAATGCATCCCAGAGGAATATCAGAGTTAAGAAATCTTGGAAGAGCAGAGTTAAGGAGTGCATATGGTGAGGAATTTGATTCAGAGATCCAGGCCATACACGAACAAGTGAAACAAAAATTACAAGACAGCAGCATCAAATACAAAACCAGAGCAGACTTGAGTAGAAAAGAAGTTCACTTTAAAGTAGGAGACTTGGTTTTGGCACACTTGAGAAAGGAGAGGTTCCCAAGGAGGCAGTACAACAAATTGAAGTTCAAAAAGATTAGGCCATGCAAGATACTTAGGAAGTTTTCTGCAAATTCTTATGATATTGAATTGCCACTTGATGTTGTAATATCTCCCATTTTTAATGTTGCAGATTTGTACAAGTATGAAGACAATGGTGCAGAAGAGGGAGCAGCAGACAAGGAGCAGATTGAATGGAGGGAACAACTGCCTCCAGCGCAGCCATTGCAACCAGAGAGGATACTGGATAAAAGGCCATTCAGAAAGACCAGAGGACAAGAGTACTTCCAGTACTTGATCAAATGGAAGGATAAACCAGAGGAATATGCCACTTGGATGACTGAAGGAATGTTGCAGAAGATAGGCAGATCAGTGGAGGAGCTCATGGACAAGAGCCCATGAAGAAGATTGCCCTCAGGAGTCTGATGCAGGGGAATTAGACAATAGCCAGCAATGTAGGAGGTTTTGTCCACATGTTGTGGCTAGGAGGGTTCGAAATCATCAAAATTGTAACAGCTAGGTGTCAATACCTCAGCTGACAGTTTCAATTCAGAATAGCTAGAGTTGTAGCAGTCGAATAGTTCAGTTAGTCCAATTGTCATATGTTAGTTAGTTGAATAATTGTAATTAGGTTGTTGGGTTCTAAACGGTCCTCACAAAGGAACCGAAGAGTCATATTGATGTATATATATTGTATCCCTCGAATGTATAGGGGGGGAGAGGAGATTTCACAGGAAGATCGTGTGTAATTAACATTTGTTCTCTGCTTGAATATATGTATATGGTCTGTTGAGTACCTGAGAGTTAACGAAATTGTCTTTGTATGCGCTACCGCTTAGTTCGAAGCTCTAAAACCTCTATTCCTGAATTTAGTTATTATAGGAGAACACTGTGCAAATCTCTCCACATCCTCTGTCTGTGTCGTGGTGTAATCCCATTAAATGGTTGGGCGAACTCTGTCAAGCTAAATCCAGTTATAAGGGGAAACGACGATGTTGGTCGCAAGGTAGAAACTCGGTACCGTGGTCAGACCCTGAGTTAATGAATACGAAGGAGAAAGTAACCTGCATTAACCTTGGTTAAACACTGTGGAAAACCCGCGAGTAGGTTTGGAGAGCGGATTGCCCCATTTCGCACCGCTTTTGGTACGGAGGTGGTATTCCCGGGTCGAGGAGCAATTCCATAGACTATTGGACACGTGGCTTGGGCCACTGTTCCAAAACCACCTGTCAACCTGCGCCATCGCGCGTTAAAGATCGACGTTAGACGTTGAGCGAAATGCATATGGTTCGTTGATCTGGAGAAGGGCTATACAACGGTGGGCGCTCGTTGAACTTGCCCGGAGGATAATCAAAGTGCGCGGAGGATAAAAGAGGTACGGTGCACGCGTTGATTGGTCTATTGGCTGAGGAAGCGGGACCCAGGACCACGTGTAATAATATCCCAAGGTTATTAGAAGTGGTTATTCAAACATACAGAGGAGAAAAAATAAAATTTCCGAGAGAATAAAAAGACCACGTAGGAGAAACGAAAGAGGACGTGACCAGGGCCACGTCACAGTTGACCAACTTTCCGTGGGGTCCGATTTCGCCTTGTTGCTGCATCATGAGGCCATTCCTGCTAAGAATGCCAATGAAAATTCATTATGGACTTTATTAAAATCAAATCATTACTATAATTGGTGTCCCTGCCAAGATCACTACCGACAATGCCAATGCTTTTAGTTCATTTGAATTTTCATTTTTTGTTTTAAATATGGCATTGCATTATCTCAATCATCTAACTACTATCGTCAGGGTAACGGCCTAGTTGAGTCAAGTATTAAAAATCTTATAACTATTATTAAGAAGATAGTAGGAGATAATAAGTGATCTTGGGACAGCAAAATCAAGTATGTTTTCTGGGTATATAGAATTACTAAAAACAAAGCTACTAGTAAAATTCCTTTTGAATTAGTTTATGGCTTGGATGTAACTTTTCTTGTGAACCTTAAATTACTAGCTTACCAACTCCTTCAACATTTTTCCACTGATAAATATGTTGTTCAAAATAGAATTGATCAGATTGTGGAGTTGGATGAAACTCATAGGAAGGATTTTGATAATATGTGTAAAAATAAATCTAACATTAAGAAAAGATTTGATAAATCATCTCGATTTAGATATTTGCAAGTTGGAGACATGGTATTACTTTGGGATCGAAAGAATGAAAAGCCAGGAAAAAATAAGAAATTCGACAGTTTGTGGTTGGGACCTTACATTATTCGAGGCATTGATAGACCAAACTCATTCCACTTGAGCACGTTGGAAGGCGAACCACTTCACTTACCTGCGAATTTCCAATTTCTCAAGTTGCTTTTCAGAGATGACATCTGATGCCATTGGGCATCCTTTGCTTTATATTTCTAACCTTACACATTGTCCTTTCATCATTTCATTTTGTAGTTAGATTAGATTTACTTTTCATGTTAAGTAGAATAATAAATGATAAAAGAGCTTCTATTTTTCGTGTGCTTGATGTTATATGATGATATTAATATGGACGCTACTTACGTAATTTTGTGTGTTGCTTGGATGCAGATTCTAGATTCTCACATTCCTTCAATGAAGCGACATGTCCCCAAGTAGAGCTAGATGTTGACCACTTTGTGTCAACAACCCCATAGAAGTACCACCCCATTTTTACAAATAGTATTTATCATGTTCGAGGTGTTCACGCCATTTAGATTTCATCGTCAGTCAACAGTTTTATAAATGATGTAAACCCATTCTGAATGTTTATGATGTAAATGATCTAAGTAAGACCATCATGTATGTAATAACCTAGGTAAGATTAGTATTTTGGTGACGATTTCTATCCTAGGAGGTTTTTTGTCTCGCTGATTCATTTGTGTTTCTCGACACAAGTGATAGGCAGAGTTTTCCCCTCCAGCCTCACCCCAAAGCTAGGGTGGATTTTGTCGTCAAGATGCTAAGTGAGTCCTAGTGTTTCCTATCAAGTCTTTGTAAAAGGATTTTGGGAATAATACTAGCTAATTGGCTAGATTATTTTATTGCAAGCTACTTGGTCTACTAGATCATGTTTTGAGTCGCGGAATTGGGTAGCTATTTGAGGGTCTATCACGAATGGGTTTTCTCCCTTCATGTGTCAAAATGTATTTATCTTATGTAAAGAGGGTTGGAAAAATAATTATTCCCCTCATGAGTCAATTAATTAAAAAAAAATTGGCCATATTAAATTAAAAATCTTAAACTAGAAATTTAATTACTTTTAGGTCCTAGGTAAATTAAAATTCTTCAAAGGAAAAATTCGTGGGTCCCTAAAAAATAAAATTTTAAAGGTCCTAGGCCAAGGGAATATTGAGAATTTAGAGAAATTTTGGACCCTTGGGCCTTGGTGGTTAAGTCAAAGTCAAATTTTTGAGGTAATTAACTCAAAAATATTATTTTTGAGTTAATTAAAAGGGAATTAAATGATAAATTCAAATTTCCTCAAAATATTTATAATTTCGACGAACAAGATTAAAAGATGATTAAAATTTTTTAAACGGTCGAGATTACTTTGACAGGGACCAACCAGACTAGCCAGTGAAGATTTTATCTTATAAATTAGAGGTCTTTGTCTATCATTTAGATGGATCTTTCAATTGTGCACTTGTTCTAAGAAGCTTCTGTAACTTTTGTTGATCAATAAAATAGAAAGACTTTGGGGTTACAGACTTTGGTGTTCCTTTTCCAGAACTATGTGGTGATATTGTTTCTAAAAATCTGCTACTTTATTTGGCATTTAATGTTTGATACCCTTTGTGGATTGATCTTCATATAGGTATCTTATGCAGATTTATGGGTTTTCTTAAATTTCATTTTGATTTGACAAAAATATCAGGTATCTATGTTTCTGAATGATCTTATGGTTATTTTTTAGATCACTATTAATCTAAAATTCAGATCTAAGTGTGCAGAGGTCATTATTCAGCATTTGGGCATTTGGGGAAATCTTCAGCTAGATCAGCCGACTCTCAGATTTCAAAAGATTTGAAAAATCCCATTGTCACTTAATTTCTGAATTTATCTTATGGAATATTTTTTTTGCAGGCTCTTCTTGGGCTTGTGTCTCTCTTAATTTTTATTTTTCTAAATTGTGCAAAATGGTTTTAAATCTGGCCATGGGGCTTTTGATCTATAGAATAGTATTGTATATTTGTAAATATCGTTACTTTTATCTCACCAGGGTTTTTTTTTTTTTTTTTTTTTTTTTTTTTTTAATATGTGCATATATTGGGTTGTGGGTTCCTTGTTTTCTGATTTTGTGTAGGTTTTACTGGGAGATTTTCATAGAAATTTTTAGATCTGAGCCAGATCTAGGCCCTGGAGGGTAAGATCTTGTCTCAGGATCGAATTTCGTAGCAGATCCAAGCAACGTCTCGCCTCAAGGATTAAATAATTACAAGTGCATTTGTTTTAAATCAAATTATGTTAAGAAAAATTCGAAAATCTGTGTGCATTGGTGTGCCTACGTTGTATGCATGTAGCTTCTCCCTTCATCTGTGTTTGAACTTTCCTTCCTTCCTTTGGCTCCAGTCTTCCTTCCCTTCAGCGTGCTTCCTTGGCACCCTTTCCATCTCTGCTATGTCCCTTTATCCATCGGTCTCTTCTCCTGCCGCATCTTTAGCTCCCTCATTCCTCATCGTCCTCCATTGATAATTGTCCTCACTGCCCTTCGTTTCATTTTTCATGTTAACTCGGTGTGCCCTCATCCCTTGCCTCATCCGCCAGCTCTCTAGATCCGCTTCATCCTTTCTTGCCTGCGTCATATCCTCATTGTCGGCTTTCATCAGTATCCCCTGCCTGTGTATTCTCCATTCCCAATTTTCATTTATTTCTTTTAGAATTTTTGATTTAATTAATTTTTAGCTTTAAAAGATTTTTCAAAAGATTAAAAAAACAAAAACAAAAAAACTTTAAATTTTAACATTAGAAATTTAAAAATTAAAATTAAAAAACAATTATGTTTCTTTTGTGTGATATATTTGAGAGTGGTCTTGGGTGTTAAAAGGAAAAATCTAAATTTTTCTATAGTCAAAAGTGAAATTTTAATATCGAAAGTTTGACTATAGGAAAAATTTAAATTTGCTTGATTGGAATACTTAAGAAAATCATTTAAATTTGGAATTGCTTAGCATTTAAATTTCATTGCTCTTTCGGGGTTATCGCTTTCAAAATTTAAATTGTTTAAATCTCGCATCTAGGTTCGAAGTATTTTTTCATGCTAAGCATCTATTGGGATTGATTGTCATTTAATTAGCTCTAACTGTGATTTTAATTGCTTGAAATTGATATTAATTGCCTAGTCAACTTTGAGAGTTTTTCAAGTGATGATAAATTGGCATGTTTTTCTTTTTGGGTTGAATATCTTATATGCATGATATTGAAGGATTATGAAAATGTTTTATTCTCTCTGAGCTAGAACTGCATTGGAATTATTAGCTTATGTTTAATCGAAAGTTAAATCACATTGTTGAAAAAGGCTTATCTTTCAGTTTGGTAAATTGAGCGTTTAATTAAAGAATTGAGTATTGTGGTGGTGGACTGGTTTTTTTTCATAATAGGATGGTTGTCCATTTTAGCAGTAGTTATATATTAGCTACTTGATCCTAATTTTATAACGGGATAATTGAATCCACAAGGCATTGGTTTCAAACTCGTAATCTAATCGAATCTGTTAAATCTCGTTAAATCTTAAACAAGTACTTGGTCGTTTGATTGTGTCTCCTGAATTGGTTGATTTCCAACCAATTCTCTTTCCTTACATTTCATTAGGGTCTACCCCCCTTAGTCTGCAAGGAGACAACTTAAATAGAGAGATTGGGGATCAGGGTGACAGCCCTCGATCTGAACTGTCGCGATGCATAGACATTTTGTGCGACAAAAAGCCCCAAATAAAAAGAAAGCCACAACTTCCTAGAACTCTAGAAAAGAATTATTCTCCAACTCCCTCTGGAAGGACACCCAACACCCTGGTTTTATCAGCAGTCAGCTGAAAGAATTCCCCAACACCTAAGTGATACAAAACTCACCCTACCACCACCCTACCTCCTGAAGTGTTTACATGCCCCAACATGAACGTGACTTCATTCACCAGCCTTGCACCACCCTACCACCCTATGAAAATAAAAATTAAATACAAAAGTGTGGACTCCCATACCAAAAACAATGATCCGCGTTACAATTATTTTCAATGACTATTCTTGACCAACAATAATTATGACCTAAAAGTTTCCCAAGGATCTTTGTCCTAACTACAAAATGAATCCCTTGACCCAAAAAAAATTTGCCTTCTTCAACTCTAGGCAAACAGACTCTTTACAAAATATTACAAGACTTTGTACAATTTTTTCTTTGATGTTGATGATTAGAATTTATTGTAGAAGTGATGATAAACTGCTCTTTTTCTTGATGCACTAATAATGTTCTAGGGTTGAGAGCTTGTGGTACTTCAATCTCGTCTTTCAATGATGTTGATATTCCATGTTGTCTTTTCTATAGTTGTAGGTGATGGGAATGTCTACTCTTTGAAAAAATTTGCACCTGCAATGAATATATACCCAAGTGAATCCCCAATCTTCCAAACTTAAAAAGTAAATGTCGTATGTCCAAATACTTACCTTTCACATGTAACAAGGATTAGTTTTGAGAGGCTAACAAAAATTCTTATACAAAAAGGATCTCTTAAATATCAATGAAGGACTATAATAAAGTGGACCTGATTTCAATTAATTACCATGAAATATTTTGTTAAACTAAGCATAGACAATACAAAATATGATTTACTTTGATATCACTGAAGTTTCCTTATTCGTTTTCTTCTTGTATCAAGTTAGCACAATAATAAAAATGATACCAAACATAACTCATCTTAAGAACTGATCTTAAAAACTCTTGTGAATATTCGTTGCCACTGTTTGGTGTAGATTGTTGTCCTTCCTTGTTATTACCTTAAGTGATGTAGGTATCCTTTTAATCTAATAGATTTATGTAACAACTTCTCTGTTGAGTTTCATACTTGATCATTGTGATATCATTGCTATTATATGTCCTCACTGTTTAATGCAATAAATTCCTTCCAATATTTATGAATTTTAAGTCACCGTAGTGAATTCATCAGGAATGCATCATAAGGGTCTTAAAGCAGTGAAATTTAACCATGTATAAGCTTTGAATTGTCCACATAAAAATTCCCTAGGAGGGTCACAAGTATTGACTGCTTTTCTAGTCTAGAAGGGTAAACATATGTTTACTATTTGCTGAAGGTCGAGGTCCTGTAATGCTCATGGTGAAAAAAAATAGCTTCATTGTCCTTATCATATTTATATGAGTATGTTTTGAAACATATTAGGGTGGCCTTTCCTTCTAATTTGTTTAATGAAGCTTTCATCTTGTAGACTATCTTATTATTTACAACTTACAATGAGAAATACAACGGACAAATTACCCAAACCAAATTAAAAATTAAACCCTAACGCTCTCTTGGATATCTGCGTTATGCCTTGGGGTATGCCAAAAAGTTCAGATTCAAAATGTTCATTCAATTTTTCATTCAATCTCAGACTCTTTAAGGTATTATACGTCTCCTTTTATGAGTATAGAAGAGGTTTATATAGAGGATGACCGTTGGAGGTTAGAAGGGGCTCTATAAGGACCTTAAAACATTTAAGCTTCAAACGATACAAGCCTTGTGTTGTAAGTAAGTAAGGTTGTTGGCCTTAAGGGATTGATAAGGTTATTATTATTATCATGTTTTTGTTATTTTAAGATACTAAGGGACACTCCCTAAATTATATTATGTCAAAAATCAATAAGCACCCTTTAATAATTTATAAATAATAATAACTATCCCTCAAGAACCTTATTTAAAATTTAAAATCAATAATTGGCCTAGTGCATATGGTCCTACCTGGTTGTGAAGTCAATGATTGGATTAGTGCCTTTGATTCTTTACATTATTCAACTTATACGTGGTGATATTATGGGGAGAATCCTTATCATATATTGAAAACAATTGGTGAACAAGGTGTCATGTCTCTACCCGCTGGGGTTTTAACCCACAAAACTGGGTCTTCCACTTTAAACTCAGTTTTCTCTCAAACCAAAAGGAACCACGGGGCTTGCCATATATCAACATAAACATATCATCAAGGAGAAACTATCTAGAAATATATTGACATAAGATTCCATGAATTTACATTTGAAATTTTACATGAAAGGTTGGGGTAGCTCATGGTGTTGCATGGGTTGTCCTCAGCATTTGTTTATTTCTTGATGCTTTTATATAAAATTCTTCTCCCCCCATGTGGAATCGTCAACGGGTAAGTTCTTCCACTTGCTGAGATACTCTAAAATTGATCTATTTGGTAGTTGTCGAGTTCTTGTTTTTGTGACTGCTTCATAACTTCTATCACTACGATGTTGATCTTCATGTTGTTTCATTCGATTCTGCACCAGAGTTAGGTTATCCTTTGAGAGTTGGAGAACTTGTTGTTGATGCTCGATGTGATATTATACTACTTTATTATCCATATTAGCTTTAATTTGATCCTTCAAACCATCCAACTTAGCCTCCATTTTTTCTTTTAAAGCCTCTTTCTCATCTTTGATTTCTCTTTGTAAGATCTAAATTTGTTGCACTTGCTACCGTAATTTTGATATCTCATACTTCAATTCTTCCTCTTCATGCGTCATAGTAGAGATTTCTGAGGGCCTAATGGGTTTGGAATTATTTTTGGAAGGTACTATAGAACCCAACATTGATAAAATTTCTTCAATATGCCCTTGGAATCACTTCAAACTAATTTTTCAAACAAACGTTATGCAATTTTAAAAAGACAAATACACATTGATTTCTAGCTTTTGAGGAGATAGGTATTGAAACTAAATTATCTCTGTGATTGCGCAACTTCAATATCTAAAATTTGGTCCTATATTAGCCCTCTGAATCTTCTTTTAAATGCCATAGGTCTGACCTAATTTGGATGCTTCAAGTCAAAGTTATGCCCAATCTCCCACAATGACCTAATTATGGACTAGTTCAGTAGAGCGAACTTGTACGATGTGCCACGCGTCATTGTTTCTTCCTTCGGCTCTGAAATTGATACACAGGAAACTATAGTCTATGTACTTTCGGCCACTTCTTATAGAATTCTAATTTGATGCTCAGAGAGAGAGTTATGACAATTTTCCCAAGGTCAGCTCTTTTAGATGAAATTTGGGAGCCTGCAAAAACCCTAATTTCCACAGATCATATCTTCGAAAATATTGTGAACCAAGATCTAAAAGTTTTACGCGACGATCCTCTAGGTTTCGGCTTCACATGGTAAAAATTTCAGCTTCTGAAACTTCGTAGAAAAAATGTTATAGCGAAAATTCCGCAATGGCCTGTTTGAAGTAGCGAACCCCTAGAATCCAAAGCTCATTTGCCACTTTAGTTAACTATTTCCAAGTGATCATTGAGAATAGATTATTATTTATTGTCCAACTATTATTAAGGGATAATAATAGTCGACATGCATCTATAAATAGACATGCAATCTATAAATAGAACTTGCATGTACATTTATAAATAGACCTCATCTATAAATAGAATTTTCTCATGCATCTATAAAGAGACATCCACCTAAAATTAGCTTGTGTGGGCCCCACCTAGTGTAGGTGCTTAATTTTCACTAGGATCAAGTATTTTGTTTCTGGATTCCAATTTCACTGTTTCTTGTTGCAAACTCCAACACCCTCCCTTCCACCATCAGATCTGCATATGTTGTTCAAATAAAAGTTTGCGCCAATCCTTTACAAGGAACATGGCTTGGCCTATTGGTAAGGCAGAGAGTTAGGAGGGGAAGGTCATGGTTTCAACCCGCCCTTCGCCCATCCTATATAAATATTTTTGTCACAATTTACATATGCTCTCCGAACCTTACCATAAGTTTTGACATACGCCACAGACTTTATATTATATCCCAATGTTTAAATAAATACGCCCACCATTGAAGTTTGAACTTTGTAATAATGTGAATCAATTCCGACTAAGCTTTATGGAATTTGGATATGGTTGCCACCAGAATTATATGCACTCCCATATGTAGTTTAAAACCATAGGTTTATATATATTTGCTCCCACCAATGTTGGATATAACCCATAGTCTAATACCATAGGGTTATAATTCCACAAACCATAGGTTTAATAATTTCCACCATATGTATAAAACCCATAGTTTAGGACCTTAGGGTTAAAAATTAATCCAACCTTTGAAATTTGAACCTAACCTTGGAGGGGGGATCCACCAAAGAGGACACGTGGCGGTCTTTGGTTGGGTTGTCCTCCCACATAAAAATAATAGAATTCAACCTTAGGAGGATATTGGGAAATTTTACCTTCTCAAACTGAACCTGGGGAATTCGGTTGTGGCACTTGTCATAGTGCCATTAGGCAAAAACTAAAGAAGATTCCATGCCTGCTGACGGGGCTGCCATGTCATCATCTTGTACCTGTTCTACAATTTTTTTTTAAATTTGCTTGTTCTGAATGGCGATCAACAGGCTATAGCTTCTTCATCCGAACTTGGTTTTCAACGAAACGAGTTGTGTTGGATTCCTGGCGATGGGCCAATTGCTGTCATTTTGGTTTGGTGTAATTCTTAGCACTTTGAACATTGAGCAAATTTTTGCCCCTAATCCAGATTTTGATCACTCCTTCCCACTGACATGCTTAAAAAACCATATTTTACTAATATGTCACCATATATATATATATATATATATATATATATATATATATATATATATATATATATTTATTCAACCTTGGGGTAAATGATATGTCGTAGGTAGTTTAAACCATGAACTGTGCTATGGGTTTAATATTAGGTTGACTTATGTCGGTAATAAATTAAATGCGACTGATATGATTATGCCAACAAATAAATTAAATCCAACCCCGAATGTAAAATTGGAATTTGACCCTCAAAGACAACTCATCAAAAGTCTAAACTAGTCAACCAAAAGTCAACGCAGGATAGTCAACAAAAATTCAACGTTGCAGATTAGGGCTTCGGTCAAACTGCTCCTTTTTCCTTGATTTTTGTGCCCAATTGTACGACCTCCAAAAATCAGATTTTCAGCAAATTTTGGAGGTCAAACGGTCAAGGTTTGACCATGGTCAACGCTCAGCAAAACAACCCTAAATAGATCCACCTATTTTCCCCAGCTTCAACTTGCACGTGTGAAGGAAAGAGGCCTCTGAAGGCTATCGAAACAATTAGATCACAATGAGATAATGTGTGACAAGTTGATCAGAAAATTACCTCCAAGTCTCTCCAATTTATATCCATCAGTGAGCGTATGTGACACATCTATATGGCTTGTGAGCCTACATTACAAATCTTGCTGACCTTGCATATGTGTGGAAAATAAAATCAAAATATATGTTTGTTACACAAAAATTTTCCACTATCCTTGTACTCGCCTTTCCTTGATCTTGGAGTACCCATACAGTGACCCTTGTGTACTTTCTAACCATGGAATACATACCCCTGAACCACTCTTTGTCCGCCAATTCATCTCCCTTTACAACTTTTCTGGAAGATCCCTATAAAAACCTAGTTTTCAAGGTCGGTGCTTTGTCTCAGTGTCTGACCCGTGCCGATAGCAGAGATTTCCACTGAGACCCACATTTATTGGCGCTTTGTCTTAATGTCTGACCCACGCCGATCCTCTTTTGGAAATTTTTTTAAAATAGAAACGAAGTTTCCACGACTAGAAGCTTCGCGAAGCAGAGAGCTGGAAGTTTTTTTTGAGGATATGGATGAGGAATTCCCCTTTGGGATTCTTGTTCCCATAAAATAGGAACTACTCCAAAGGATAAGCTCTTTTCCCATTATTTGAGGGCCCATATCCTCCTCCTCCATTGTTATATAAGGAGACCTCTATCACCTCTGTTGTTTCAATTAGGGTTAGCGAGTTAGAAGTGGCAACCATAGAGACAAGAAGCAATTATAGCTTCGGGAGAATAGAGCAGAGTGTGATTGTTTTTGTGTGTTAAGAACATAGTGAGACCTTGGAACCTTGTGTATGAGGGTGTCACAAACGTGCTTGGATACAGTCCTACCAAAGGAGAGCCTCAACATCAAGGCATGGTTGTGAACTCCCCTTGTATTTACCATAATAAAATGCAACTGATTTTTATCTTCCACTCTTGTTTACATTTATAATGAGATTTATAACATTCCTTGATCACTTAGATAGATTGTAATTGTTTTATGTTTGTCGTGATTTTACGCTTGTCGTGGTGTCTTCACAGTCTGTACAGGTAATCGAACGTTGGTAGCAGCATGTATCAAGCTTGAGAAGAGTGACGCATCAAGAAGCTTCGACGGAATACGAAAACATAGCATCAGAACAAGGTAGGTCATATTCCTTACTTTGAATTTCATTTACAATCTACGAAGGTAGACGTTAGTATGTTCCTGTAGGTGCTAGACCCACCCTAGGGCTAGAGGGGTCACCTCTATCCGCAGAGAGGATTTGCCTACACAACAAATTGGTGACTCCACTGGGGAGTTTCCTTTGATTTTTTCAATCTTTTAGGTCTTATTCATTCGACGAGTTTAGTCAAACAACCATTTCCTTGTTTGCTCCTATCTTTTTCACCAATTACAATCTTTTAGTTTTTTCATGAAGTGGTGAGTCTGGTCCTGTTTAGGAGAAATTCTTTGTTTTTTTTTTCTTTTTCAGAAATTGGCGCTTTTATTTGTTGACAGTCGCATCAATCAGGATAATTGGCGCTATTTGTCAGTTATACAGTCACGCCAATCAGGCTTTTGGCACAAGTTTCAGCACCAAAAGTTGCGCCCATTCCTGTGTGTGTGAAAAATTAAGGTTTTTTCCCTAAGTCTTTAACCAATGTGTCTTGCCCTTCCGGTATTATTCTCTGTATGATTTAAATTTTCTCCCATTCACTCAAGTTGGTTTGATTTTCTCATTGGCTTGGTTTTCTTTTTCCTATTGGGACGTGCATCCTAACACCCTAAGTTTTTCTAGGATTGTGCATCAATTTCCTGGTTGCATGCTTCGCAGGACATCTCCTTGCTGATTGAGTCAATCTCCTTACTTGGTGAGCCATCTCTAGTTGATTGCCTTTTGCTTTTTGGTTGATTGAGTGATCAAGTCTCAGGTGTCTGTCCGAGTTCATTTGGTCCTTTTGTTCACTTTTGAGCATAGATTACATTGCTCATTGTTTAGTTGAAAAGTCTTCTTTGTATGATTGCTTTATGTTAAAGGGAATGAATGCCTTGTTTTGAGCCCACACTTTGGAGGTCCTCTTTGTGCTTGAACTCATATGTCTTGTAGCATTTTGAGGAATTTCGTTACAAAGTGTTCAAAACAAGATTGTATTCTTAATGTTTGGTTGCATCCTTTTTGCATTAAGGAAATTTGCGTTCATTTAGTTTTCGTCTCAAATTTTGCTTTTCGTTAAAATGCATTAGATCAAGTTGCATTGAAAAGTCATGTTTGGAATTTATCATTGAACTTAGATTGCATTGTTTAATGATTGAAAAATAAAAGTCGCTTTGAGTGCATTCTATTTAATTAAAAACATGCATTACGTAGATTCTCAATTCATCGAAAAATGCATTGAGTGCATTCTTATTCATTCAAAAGAAAAAGGAAATTGTGCATAGATTACAATTGCATAGTTTTCAAAAAGAGGATTTTGCATAGATTACATTGCATAATTCGCATCTTTGAATGTTTTAGATTACTTTGGGATAGTGAAAGTCATCTAGTTGGGAAAAAATTTCGTTTGTAGTATTACTATTTGTTGCAACGTTGTTTGAGACTCTTCCCTTAAGTAGATAGCATTCATCAAATTGAAAAATGTTATTTTCTCATATAGTTGCAGATTGGAGTTCTTCGATGACAACGGTAGGGCTTTGAAATTGAGACATAATTCAAGATCAACCATAAAAAATTATTCAATCAACCTAAGGAAGCATTGAAATTTAAACGCTCGCACTTAGAGGTCTAGGCTAGTGACGTGTTCCGGCTGTTGGAAATACTGAGAGGGGGGTGGATCAGTATTTCTTTTCAATTGTTAATTTTACCAATTAGATCACTTATATTTAGAACACAAAATGAACACTAATGGAATAGATACTTTTATTAATTTCTTCTTTACAATAAGTAAAGTACAATAATGATATAGGGCTTCAACCCTAGATGAAGACTCCAATCTTCTAGGCTCCAACCTGTATTGTGCCAAGCACCAACTTGGTCTTTCCAAGGCTCTAACCTTGTCAATTCTGAGGCACCAACCTCAAGGGATCCAACCCTATATCTGGTACAGGCTCCAACCTAGTCTCTTGAGGACTCCTATCCTCTAGGGCTCCAACCCTATCTTCCAAGGCACCAACCTTGTCAATTCTGAGGCACCAACCTCAAGGGCTCCAACCCTATATCTGGTACAAGCTCAAACCTGGTCCCTCGAGGACTCCTATCCTCTAGGGCTCCAACCCTATCTTCCAAGGCACCAACCTTGTCAATTTTGAGGCACCAACCTTAAGGGCTCCAACCCTATAGCTTCAATTTGTCAAGATATATTTGGTTATACTTCACGGCTCCCAATGTATTCTTCAACGAGCCCTGACAATATTCAATTTTCCCCTCACTTAGTGTCCATGTTACTTCATTAATGGAAACCTTGTCATTCTCATGAAGGTGTCACCACTGCTTTTCATCGTACCCAAACACAAATCTCCAGGGTTACCTCATGATGACATCAGTGATCCATCATGATCTTCAAAAATATCTCCAAGAGTTTCTTCATATGTTCTTTAATAGGTGATCTAATGATGTCTTCAAAATTGTCTTTAAGATGCTCCAGCAAGATTTCAACTCTCCAATAACTTCTGCAAAGAATCTTCTCCAAATATGTTCAAGGATGAAAGTTGACTTCAACATGGCATCATCGATATCCCCAAGGCTGGCACATGAGATGTTCTTCAATAGTTCTGCTTCAATATAAGGGAACAACTCCAAAACTGAGATCAAGTCTATCAAGGTTCCCTTCCAATTTTTCTACTGAATGTTCTTCAAAAACTTCACTTGTCCAATGTAATATTCCAAGAGTACTCTGTCTAAAGTTTCCAAATGTTTCCAAGAATGTGACTGTCTAATGTTATCATCCTTCCATATGACTGCTCCACGATATTCAATATGTATCTTCAAAACACTTCACCTCTCAATGGTCTAAATACTTTCCAAGACTTCTATTCACTCCATATCTAGCAGTCTTAAGGTGTTAAGGCTAGGTCCAAATTCCACAATTCTAGGTTATTTCAAAGGATGTCTGTCTCCACAATTGAGGACCAAGGTCTTATAGTTCTGAGGTATATATATAACTCTCCAATAGTGCATAGAAATTTTATATGTCCGAGTTCTAAAGTTGCACTAGAAGGTTAACCACATTGATTATTGCATTCAGGTGTTGTCTGATACACAAATCCAAGGTGCTGAAGGTATCCGAGCTTTCCTTGTCACAGGTTTGATTTTCAAGACTCAGTTTAGCTGAATAGAATCTTATCACAATGCTGCAAAAATTGTTCCTTCACTCTATAACACCTTCTAGCAAGTAATACAGGTACTGTCCAGAAGTCTGAGGTAGTGAACACTGTTCTGGTCACAAGTTCAAAGGTTTTGTGTAGCCCTTTGTCACAAATCAAAAGGTTTCCAGCCCTTAGTCACAGGTCTGAGGTACTGAGAGGGTTTTACTTGATGTTTTACAGCTCCTTATCATAGATTTTTAACCCAAACACTTGTCTTCAAAAACTCCTCAATGGTTCCACAATGCTGCAAAAAGTTTCAACAATATAATCTGAGTTATATTGAGCACCCCCTTAAGAAATTTCCCAAACAAAATATTTTTAACTCCTCCTCGACCTCCTGTGGGTTCTTTCTGAAATTCTGTGTCTTTTTACCGAATTTTTTCCTGCCAAGAATGAGGATTTACATTTATATTTATAATAGTTTCGACCTCTATGAAAGGACGTGATACTTGGGTGAAGGAGCTGACATGAGGAATTGAGTTTAGGTCGGCTAGAAATAAAAATATAATATTAAAACTTGAAGATTCATTTTCTCTTCAACTACTGAGAATTTTCGGGCAAGTGATAACTCATTAGAAAGATAAAAATATACTCTATAAGATGGTATAGGAGTCAATAGGACAACATGGCTTCTTCATTGCTTGGCTTCTCCTTTGTTTGTCTTCTCCATTGTTTGGCTTATCAATCATATGATCATAGTGTCATCATGTAGGACATCCATGTCATCATGATAGGTATAACATCATGTATTCAATAATAGTGCAGTAATATGTCATAGTGCAACATCATCATTAGGAAAGTTCTAAGATAGTAAGATACTCTTCCAAACACCAAATGAGATCAAGTGCATTAGGGCTTCCTTCATTAGTGGTTTGACATCATAATGGCATCATTAATAGCTTGAAATCTTCATTAATGGCATCCTTATCAATCAAGAGTGGCTTGTCATTATGAGTAAGGGCCTCATCATAATATACATGAAGTTATGACATCACAAGAATATTTTCCATCCCAATAATGCCATATTGACATCAATGACAACCTTGACTAACACCAGCGTCGTTAAACCTAGCAGTTGTCACTCGCCATCTGGCATTAGGCAGCACTAGTACAGACTTGTGCTCCCAGTATCGTCGCGTATATAAAGGGAGACCCTCATAGGTTGCAAACCTTTATCCATAGGAAGCCGAGTGTGCCACCCTGTAACCGAGATACATCAAACACATCATTCGGGGAGACTTCCTACACATATGTTAAGTCCTTGGTCATTTCTCTTTCATTTGATCATTAAGGTGTATATTGCAGTTCACACGAGCTTGGTACACCCTCTTGCTTAGAGTTCCTGAGTAGTCATTTTGATCTTTCCGTGACTCTTTAAAATTTGAAAAGATCATCAAGCACTTGTCCTTTCGAGCTCGTCCAAACTGAAAGTGACTAGAGTCACCTTTTGTCCTTTTCTCGACTCTTAAAACATGAAAAGACAGAGTTTTATTTCAGTGTCTTAAAATAACTGCCCACGAAATATTCCTGGTTAAATTTATATTCCTTGGTGATTCTTAGGGTGAGGTCAATGGCAACGTTTCCTAGGTTTACCAGTCAAGGATCCCCATTCGATGGTAGTCCTGGTCCTTTTCCTTCTTTTGGAAATGTTAGTGCCCCGTATATGGCAACGTTGTCCCTCCCGGGATTAACCATTGGTCTGTCGATTTGGTTATTTTCGACCCCTGTGGTTTCGAACATCCAAACGGTTTCTCATCCAAGTTCTCCTCCGCCTGAACCATGTAAACCCCATGTTGATATTAAGGTCGACCCCTCACCTTCTTTGCCCATTTCTTCACCCCGTTCTCCCTCTTCGCCTGGTGAAAATCTGGATTCTGGTAACCAGGTGGCTAAGAAGAAGAAGAAGAAGTCGAAGAAGAAGAAGTAAAATAAGCTAGGGGGGGAAACAGCACCTATTGCCACCCATGCAGCTAATATCGAGAAACCTCCTACTCCGTCTCGCAAAGTCAAATTTCCTTGCAAGCTATGTGAGAGTGATCGCCTTCTTCATGATTGTCTTGGTATTCCCAAGGTGCTAGAAGTGTGGTCCGTTGGCCAGATTCATCCTTCATCATCAACCTCTGGACATCATGCTGATGATGAGCCTTCAACTAGAGATAATGAGACTCATAAGAAACAGGGTAAGATCAATATTCCCTGTAAGTTGTGTGAAGGACATCATCCCATTCACCTTTGTCCGTACATGGATGAAGCCATGAAAGTATTGGATAACCCTACTAGTTCTGAGTCCTGTCTTTCAAATGGTTACCAGAAGCTTTCTTTGATTCCTCCGCTAATTGATCAAGCGATCGGTCGAGATTCATATTCGGTCGATCCCGCTCCCCTGGAAATTTAGACTCGCGAAACCATTTTTGACCAACCATTTATCATGGAATCAGTCGATCTAATCCTGCCTACAGTTCATTAAGTTTTTCCTATAGAGAGTGGATCTCATACCAGTCAGGTTCTTTTTGTTTCTTGTGATTCCCTAGGATCGGAGGGCGATCCTCCCGTTTCCATGATCCAGGAGGATTATCCTCTGATTCCTGTCGCCATAGTTCCAGAAAATGATCCTCCTGCTCTCATTCCCAGAGCCCAGGAGGATGGTATTTCCGCTCCCGTGATGTAAGGGGATAATCCTCTTATTCCTATTGCATCCCCCCCCCCCCAAATGTAGTTTGGTCGCTTCCTTTGATTGGAGTTGATTTACTAGATATCGAATCATTCTTATGTGTCTTTTGAGATCACTGTACGTGCCTACAATATGGTTGTACTGGGCACAATTATAGATGAAGGTGCCTCGGTTAGTATTCTGTCCTCAACTACATGGCAAGATTTGGGTTCTCTGCAGCTTGTGCCTATTACTCAGAATCTGTTGGCTTTCAACAGAGGAAAAATTCAACCATTAGGTATCCTTCCGAAGTTTCCTATTACTTTGGGAGGGAAAATCGTCTATATAGACGTGATGGTGGTCCAAGGCCCCTTGGATTTTAATTTATTTCTGGGGTGCAACTATGCTTATGCCATGGGTGCACTTGTCTCTTCACTCTTTCGTGTGATCTATTTTCCACATGAAGGTCAGATCATGACCATTTATCAGCTTTCATTCTTTCATACCGATGTGACATCTGGTCCATCGTCATCCCTTCCTAGTCTTTATGTGCCAGTGGTGTCTTCCCTGCCACAGGTCAATTATGTGGCCACCTGTTCCATGTCCACATCCACTGATAATTCAGTTAGTGAGGTAGTGCACAATGTACTAGGGGCATTGGATCCTAATTTCCAGAGTGTTTTTCTCCCGTCATATGAGAAACTCTTGGAATCCATGACTTATTATTCGTCATGACAATCTTCTTTCGGAGCATAGTTTGTTTTCTTATGTCAAGCTCCTTAAAAAATGAAACAAGCTCTTCGGAGCATAGTTCGTTTTCATGTGTCAAGCTCCTTAAAAAATTAAACAAGCTTCTTCGGAGCATAGTTCATTTTCTTGTGTCAAGCTCCTTAAATAATGAAACAAGCTCTTCGGAGCATAGTTCGTTTTCTTGTGTCAATCTCCTTCAGGAATGAATCAAGATTCTTTTAGAGCAGAGTTCGTTTTCTTATGTCAAGCTTCTTAAAAAATGAAACAAGCTCTTATGAGGACAGTTTGTTTACTATGTCAACCTCATTAAAAACAAGGTGTCATGAGGATAGTTCTTTTACTGTGTCAACCTCGTTAAAAAATGAAACAAGTTCCCTTTTCAATTCGATTCTTTGATTAGATCTTGTAAAATCCAAGTTGAGTCTTTCTCTTGATCTCGTAATTGAACCTTCATTCCATCCACCTGCCAGAAAGTATCAATCTACTCCGGTGAATGCCATGAAGCTAGGAAGCATGTACCTCGAATTGAGTCATCATGATGAGGGCATGCGAACTTATTCCAAGCATAGTTTGTTTCCGTTTCAATCTTGTGTAAAAATGAAACCGGTTTAAGGCATAGTTTGTTTCAGTTTCAAGCTTGTGTAAAAATTAAACCAACTTCAAGCAGAGTTTCCTGATTTCAAGCTTGTGTAAAAATGAAACCATTCTTATTTTACCTCTCGTGGTTGCCATTTTATCAGCCTATTTTTTCAGATGAGCCTTGTTTTTCTCATTCCATCGTTACCATCTGCTCGGTCAATCATATGCCCTCACTTGATTGTTCTACCCATTCCTGAGGAAACGCTGCGATGAGTGGTCTTATTAGCCAGCCCCTTAACCTTTACTTGTTCTAAGCAGTTCCACCATCACTAGAACCAATTTTTACCCTTGATACGACTCGTTCCTCCAGGTGGAGTCATATTTCAGCTCTTTTCTGACTCTCAAAAATTGAAAAGATTGCCGAGATCTTGTCGTTTTGAATCGTTAAAGGATGCGAAACGTCATTTACCTAGTATACGTTTACCCCTTTTTCGGGCTAGGATAAACTATTTACGAAAAAGGAATACCTTAGCCAATCACGACTAAGAGGTTCTCTCATATTTTGTTTTCTACCTTTTCGGGTATGAGGGACTATTTACAAAAAGAAACAACTGGAGTTTTCTTTTCGCCTCTTTTAAAACTCTCTAAATATGAAAAAACGTTGAGTTTCGCCTTTGTCGGGCACGTTAAAATTTTACGACATTGGATCCGTCATCATGACAATTATCGAGCTCCTCCTTCCCAGGGCTCGTAAAATGTACTAGGATGGATTTGTCTGAAGGACAAACTTATATGACAAGCATATCCTATCCTCTTCAAGCTTGTATAAAAATAATGAGGTACTCGCCAGAAATGGTGGGGGAAAATGGAAGTTATTCGTCAGTTGTGTCGGCAGTGTGTCACTCTTGAACATGACACTTATCTGCAGTTCGTGTTAGGTTGGGATATCTTCACTCTGTCAGTTTGCCTCCATGGGTTTGGGAAATCAGTTTGCCTCTCATTCGATTACCAATTTTGTCAGCATGACCTCTGATCCTATTTGAGTCAAATGCTGCCAAATTCCAGAGACGTGTCGCTGATATGTTCAAGAGCAAATCCTTCTGCAATTTGTACATTCCTCGATCCTTTGTTTCAGTCTTGATTAACACTCATATTACATTCTCTATTTCGTTTCAATGATGTAGGATTCATTATGACCCTCCTTCGATAGACCGCTTCCTTTCGACTTCAGCTCATTATCCGGGAAGTCGATCTAGAGACTCCTTTCTGGTACCTTAGAGCTTACATGCCCTAATGGCAACTTCTTCACATTTGACGACAGGTTCACTTCATTGGCCTTCGATCAAGTGATTTCACGGGTGTTCGACTTCAATTCCTTATTCATATTCTGTGGATTGTATTGGCAGTACCTTGAGGACCATTTTCATCATTGGTGGTTTCTCTCGCGTCTGTTAACAGTTTACATCGTTGACTGGTAGTTAGGCGGTTTTCCTGCATGTTCGACTTCAGCTCATTTATTCGCATGATTGAGATTGTACTTGATCGGGTCATGAAAAAGCGCAAGACCCTAGATTTTATCCTCTAGAGTCCAGCTTGTGAGGCGATATGATTTTTCCATGATTAGATACATGTTTCTTTCATATGGATGGTTGCGACCATACCATGAGTCTATATATGATCCTTCTCAGATGGATGGTTGCGACCATACCATGGTTTCTTTTATGGATGGCTGCATCCATACCTTGATTCATTTATTTTCATCAGATATTTCAGTTATGTATATGTATCTATGCTTTATTTGCAGGTCTCCTGATAGCAACGTCTGGTTCCTTGCACGTACTCGTAAAGAATTTCACCCCTCACTCATGTTTGAACTTCATGCTTTAGGGGCATCTGTTACACAACAATTTTCCACTGTCCTTGTACTCCTCGTTCCTTGATCCTCGAGTAATCATACAATGACCCTTGTGTACTTTCCAACCATGGAATACATACCCCCAAACAACTCTTTGTCTACTAATTCATCTCCCTTTACAACTTTTCTGGAAGATCCCTGTAAAAACCTAGTTTTCAAGGTCGGCGCTTTGTCTCAGTGTCTTACCCGCACCAATAGCAGATATTTTCACTGAGACCCACGCCAATCGGTGCTCTGTCTTAATGTCTAACCCGCGCCGATATTCTTTTGGAAATTTTTTTAAAATAGAAATGAAGTTTCCATGACTAGAAGCTTCGCGAAGCGGAGAGCTGGAAGTTTGTTTTGAGAATATGGACGAGGAATTCCCCTTTGGGCTTCTTGTTCCTATAAAATAGGAACTACTCCAAAGGATAAGCTCTTTTCCCATTATCTGAGGGATCATATCCTCCTCCTCCATTGTTATATAAGGAGACCTCTTTCACCTCTGTTGTTTTAGTTAGAGTTAGCTAGTTATAAGTGGCAACCATAAAGAGAAGAAGCAATTATAGTTTCGGGAGAATAGAACAGAGTGTGATTTTTTTTTGTGTGTTAGGAACATAATGATATCTTGGAACTTTGTGTACAAGGGTGTCACAAACGTGCTTGGATGCAGACCTGCCAAATGAGAGCCTCAACATCAAGGCTTGGTTGTAAACTCCCCTTGTCTTTATCATAATAAAACGCCACTGATGTTTATCTTCCACTCTTGTTTACATTTATAATAATATTTATAGCATTCCTTGATCAGTTAGATAGATTGTAATTTTTTATGATTTTCATGATTTTACGCTTGTCGTGGTGCCTTGACTGCATGTACAGGTAATCGAACATTGGTAGCAGCGTGTATCGAGCTTGAGAAGAGCGACGCATCAAGAAGCTTCGACGGAAGACGAAAACATACCATCAAAACAAGGTAGGTCATCTTCCTTGCTTTGAATTTCATTTACAATCTAGGAAGGTAGATGTTAGTATGTTCCTGTAGTTGCTAGACCCACCCTAGGAATCGCCTCTATCCACAGAGGGGATTTTCCTGCACAACGATGTTCTGCTCATCCAAACAAGATGATCCTTAGATCAATATTCACACTTCTCCGAAAGATGAATTCAAAAAAAAATGACCATCATCATATGAGCAATGCAACATGGATTTTGGACCTAGTTTCCCAAAATTAACAACAATTTTTAGCTTCATGACCTATTTTATTGCATTTGGAGCATTCTAGACTATACCTTGAAAAATGAGCAAATTAATTGTAAGCATTGACCTGATTTTTTCTTCTTGAACCAATAGTCTTATTTTGGTAATTAGTCCCATACTTTCTTCAGTCAAAATTATTATCTCCATAAGCCTTGCACTACTTAGCATAATGTCCAAAACTTTTACAAAGAAAACAATGACCAAGGAAAATAGTTTGATTCCTGTTGATATAAGCTTTTCTTGATGTGACATTTCTTTCTGGATAAGACAAATTCTCATTCCTTGGATTATTATGAGGAGGTCCCTTTTTTATGTTGAACTACTTCTCACTTCTTGGATGATTGCGAAGAGCATCAACATAGCTTCTTGGTACTCTTTCATGATGGAAATTAGTGTTATCCTTTGAATTAGATGATTCACATGTATAGACAAGTCCTAATTTGTCATATTGTGGTCTTTGAGTGTTGATAATGACATATAGGGTTTGAGAACTTTCCAGTTTTGTTGACCTTATCAAATTCTTTATTCATAGAGACAACTTCAACTTCTACTTTCTCGCGGGTCTTTTTTTTCCTTTAGCTTGTTGTTCAAAACTTCTTCCATCCTTTTTGCTTCTTAATTTTCAGTTTGAGATAGATGATTTCTTGTGATAACTTTCCATATTTTTCCTTAGTTTTTCATTCTCTTCAATGTCACTAATCAACAATTCATCCACATTTTATTCTTCTTATTCTTCAATTTTATCTTTGTCATTTGTGAATTCCATGAAAAATACTTCTCTCCTTCACGCATAGTCATCATCAAAATCAGAATCATCATTATCTTGCTTAGAGAATAGATTTCTTTTATTTGAGGTTTTCTTCTTGAATGTTCTTCTATTAGGTTCATTTTCATCAGAATCATCACTATCTTGTTTAGATAAGAATTTCTTTTTGTTTGAACCTTTAGTTTTAAAAGACTTTCTTTTAGGTTCATCATCATCATTGTCATCCTTGAAAGGACACTTTGTAGCATAATGTCCTATTTTGCCACGTTTAAAATAAATGAGAGGGTACTTACCTTTAAGTTTGGACAATTTCTTCATTGACAAATTGCACCAATTTTATTTCAGTATAGAAATCATCACTATTGCAATCACAACTCTTCCCCTTTCTTAATGTGTTTGATGCTTTGAAATCAACTTCTTTGTGAGTTGAGTTTCCTTTTCTTATTTCATATGAAATAGTACTTCCATGAAGCTCATCCATTTTCAATTCATCCAAATAGTTGAATTCTTCTATGGCATTGACTCTAGCATCAAAGTGGTTTGGAAGTGATCTTAGAATTTTCTAGACTATTGTCTTCTCTTTGATATCTTCACCTAGTCCTTCGAGAGAATTGACAACTTCATCTACCCATAGAAAGTAAGTAGCAATGACTTCTTCTTCATTCATTTTTAGACTTTCAAAATTCCTTCTAAGGGTTTGGAGCTTTACCTTCTTAACTTGATCATCTCCTTGATAGATGCTAATGAGCTTGTCCCACATCTCTTTAGTTGTTTTAATATTCATCACTTTAGTGAAATTTGAATATGACATACCCCTTGCTATAGAATTCAAAGCATTTTCATTTTACACATATGTGTTTTTCTTGTCGTGATATGTTGGAAAAGGATATGGAATCTTGTATCCACCTGTCACAAAATTTCAAACTATGACTCCAAGAGATGTTAAGTAGAATTCCATTATAACTGTCCAAAAGGTAAGATTTGGTAGATTCAAAAATCCTTCTTCTAATCGTTAGGATATTCTTTGAAGAAGGTGGACCTTATACCAATTGTTGGAAATACTGGGAGGCGGGAGTGAATCATTATTTCTTTCAATTTTTATTTTATGCCAAATTAGATTCTTATCACAAAATAGACCAGAACACGAGATAAAATAAAAATAATTTTATTGAACAAAATTATGTGGAATCTAATCCACTTTTACAACAAATCAGGCTCCAACCTATACAATTATATATTTGACTTTTCAAGGCTCTATTTCCACTTAAACTAGCAGGGGGCCTAAAAGGAACTGCTAAAGGGAAAACTTCTAGATCAAGGGAAGTGGTGGAGACTTAGCCCACTGTCACCTCAACTAAGACTCCCTACTCTTTACAAACTTTCACCGATGGGAGGAGACCTGGTATATAGGAAGTTACTTATGAAGGATGGATAAAAAAATGGATGTGAAATGACTTCAATGATCCTTTCTCTAGAAGAATACTAAGAATGGAGCTTTCTTGCTCTTTAAGCAAGGTATAAGGTTTTCTAGGAAAAGGAGGTGAGGATTTAAGGGCTAGGTTAAGGGAACGTGACTTATAAAGGAGTTTATCAATCCCTAATATACTTGCAAAACATGGATTCCTAATTTGTCCTAAAAGAATTACCTTTAGTAATAAATGGGACCACACGGGGCCAAGTGGACCTACCCTAGGTTAAGGGGAGGGAGTTTAGCAACCAATGATGATATTGACCTAAATAAGGAAGGGCAAAGGATCAAAATAATAATTTCCACTTAAAGGTGTCAAATTGATCCTATGAGGTGCTAGCCTAGGGAACACCAGGGAAAATTTTGATCTCAATGTTAGGGCTTGGTATCTCACAACCCCACCCTTGTAATTTCTTCAAATTTGGAGGAGACCTTGAGGACACACCAACGCAGTATAGGCTAAGAGATCAAACTTTTTCTATGGCTACTTTGTCGATAAATTGATTCCCTAGGTGGCCCAGCATGGCTAGACCTAGAAAAAAGGGTGAAAGGGTGAAGAAAATAGGTTTTAAGGTGATCACCTTATAGTGGATCAATGCCTAATTCCTTTGGGGATATGGATTCGAGAAGAATAATGAGGAAATATCTTGTTTTCTAGCTCAAGGAGGATCTAAGGGAAACATCGTCCAACGTTAGGGGAAAGAAAGAAAGTGACCCTAAAGCGTTTATAATTTTCTTGCAAATGAATATGGCTTATCAAGATAACTTTGCTCTCTAGGAAAATTTGTTCAACAAACTTGGCCCATACATAGAGATATGCTATATAGAAACATAATTCCATAATGAAGCAGTAAATTCGTGTAAAAATTAGCCCTAGAATAATGAATGTGAAGTCTAAAAATGGGGCGGGGAATTGAACTAGAAGCCCTCGATAGGTGGGTGGTGACAAGAAAATTCCTCAAGGTATGGTGAAGAAGTTATGAGGCATCCAAGCTTGGGTTGGTTTTGCGATCTCGAGATTGGTTTAGGTGAGATCACAGTAGTTTGAGGGTGGAGGTGGTTTAAAATCTGGATTCCCTTGGTTGCTTATGTCTTGGTTTATCCCATGAGATCCGAAATTCTTGTTTGGAATATGGCACGGGGGTGATTGGATAAAAGAAGGATTTGGTTCAACTCAATCTATGGTCGGGTGGTACATGGAAGTCACTAACTTGGTTAGCTTTTGCATGTGTTAATAAGAGTTATTTTCATATTGTAATCTATGAGCATTTGTATCTATTATTATGTTGGTTTGATGGTTGTTTCTTCATGGTTATTATTTTGGTTATATACTAGTTATAAGCATGATTTTATAATGTGCTCTAGTTATGGCTCTTGTTCATGATTTAATAAGTATTTGAATGGTTGATGAATGCATGGGCTAACAAGTGTTCTTGCATCTAGTTGAGAGGGCATCAAACCTTCTTTGTAATTTTTAGATGAAGTTCAAATATTTAAGATCAGATACACATTCATGACCTATAGCTTACATGCTTACCATATGTTTGATGAAATGTCTAGTGTGTTCTAGGTCAAGTTTCTGATTCAAGTTTGAAGGTTTAGCATTGATGTTATGTCAAATGTGATTATGGAGAGTTACAGGAAGATTTAGGTAGTGGTCTACAGGCTACCCTAGAAAAGTGGCTCAGATATTGGGACCGGAGTCACTAAATTGAGGATTTTAGGTCATAATCGCTAGAAATTAGGCTTATGAGTGCAATTGGAGCTTCATAACCACATGCATGTCTTGTTGTGTGTGCAGTTGGGGGTTAGGTCAAGGAAAAAGTAGTTCAGCTCTAGGATTGACCACATAGGGTGGTGGGTCAAAGGGGGAGGTAAGCATGCATTATGAGAAACAAGGGGAAATCTTTTTCAAGACAATAGGGGGAGGAAAAATTTGTTGCCATCAATGTCAAAGGGGGAGATTAATGACAATATTTTCATTGATGGCAAAGGAGCAGCTAGGAGAAAAAAGGAACATAGGAGCAGCAAGGAAAATGAGCAACAACAAGTCAAAGAAGGCAAAGGAGCGGTAAGAAACAATAACAAGGAAATGTAAAGGAGTAGCAAGAAACAACAACAAGGAATTGTAAAGGAACAACAACAACTAGTTGATCACAATATGTGAGTAGGAACAAATGAGGGGAATGATTGTTACAACTATAATTCTTATGTTATGTTTTTGCTTGTTATGATTGAGCTGAATTGTTTTGATGCAATGCAAAGGCAAGAATCCATGGCAGACTCCATGAGAGAGAAGGCAAGGAAAAGATGTTGCAAATATTGTTGTGATGCATTAATGGTAAATGTTGTTATTGATCATGAGGAATAAGTGCTCATATGGTATTCCTATAATGTTACATGATGTTGGCATTATGTTGATGAATTTGATCATTACATGTGGATGAAAACAATATTGGGTGGAACACTTATTTTTGTGTTCTAATATTCAAAATACAAAGAGTTTGGAAATGAATGAGTGGAAGGAAAAGAGTTAAGCATGTCCACTTCATATTCTTATGTGGGATACAAACAACCAACAAACTATCTTTATAAAATATGTGATTTTGGAAGACAAAGAGTAGTTAGAGAGTTGGAGAATGTGTGAGAGCTGATTGAGGTGTTATGCATTAGTTACCTCGCACGTATGAAGCTTATGTGAAGCAGATTTGAAGGGAAGAAGAGGCAGAAATGAATATGGAGGTATGCATAATCTATGACCATGTAAACCAACGCATTGTTGTTTCTTGCTTTTACCAGGGGATTAGTCTCCTTTCAAGTTATGGCTTGATAAATATCCAACTGAAGCTGGTTGAGGTAGGAGCCTCTTGTGGGTTGTAGTCTGCAGGAAAACATATGGGAGTTGGAGCTTCCTTGCATGTTGTAGCTTGCAGAAAAATTGAGGTAGCGACCTCTTGTAGGTTGGATCCTACAAAAAATCAAATGTAATAAGGAGTAGGAGCTTTCCTTTGTATCACAACAATAATAAAATTGTGGTTTTCTCCCTTTATGGGTTTCCATTTATATCTAGTGTCAATATGTGTTGTTATTTTGTACTGATGTGATGTTTTGGTTTTCTTATTACTTGTTGTTCACATATTCAATCTCTTGGTCATTATTTGTTAAGATACCCATGTAATGTTTTAGTTAATGATTTTAATGAAAATAATTCTAATGTCCAGGAATGGACTAAATTGATTCACCCCCCCTCTCAGTTTAGTCAAGTTTTCATCAGTGTTTAGGATTTTGAGTGGTTTGTAGCCTCTGAGGGGTGTCATTAAAGTTGTCAGTTTTTTGGCCCCACTTTCATAACTGAAACTTGGAGGTCGTGTCATGTCATATTAGCACTCCAATTCACCTTTACCTGGAGGGATTATAAAAGCGGGTAAATGTGGGGAGGGGTGGTTACATATGGCACATCCAACCCATTTTCTTTTACAAGATGCTCTAGTTAGATGAAGTCTTAGCAACCTCAAGACTCTGAACTTATGTTATGGGTCTGGTTTCCCTTCGGGCAAACTAGTAGTAGAAAATTGTTGGTCTATGTAATCCTCATTTCACAAAATAACGTAATACAAAGAGCCTAACTTCAAAAAAGTAAAATATTTATTTAGATACCACATGTGAGCATGGATGAAATTACACATTTCCATCATGTTGCACTATAAAAGGCACCTCTCAATGTAATCAACGATATCTTCACTTCTTAAACTATGATTTGGGTTTCTTTTTTTTATGATGTTTTTAAGAGGGAATTAGATATATATTGGTTTCCTCAAATTGCTTCATAAAGTTACAAGAATTGAGTTTAAGAGTCATGGCCTTATGTTTTTAATTCAAAAATTGAAAATTGGGAAAAACTTTTATTTTTTTAGCCCAATAAAGAGCTCTAGTACCACTTGTTAAGTACCTTATATTTGAAAATGCTATCACATACAAGATATCTAAGAATAAAATGAATGATTCCCTTTACTTGATTATATAAAAATAACCTCTTCTTTTTATGTCTAAAGAAATCAACAATTAGGTTGTTCTTGTACTTGCATGACATGGGGTTGATTTCGACCGTTACCATTATAACCTTAGGTGAACCATGCTGACCACCAACACGTGGCTATGGGTATGCAACTAGGGATTTGAAAATGGGACCTTGTACTCACATTTAATTTACATTTTCACAAGCTTTCCAAGTGAGATTCTCGGGGGAGGGGGGGCTTATATAAAAATAACCTTAAAATGAAACACCTTGTGATTGATCATTTTACGAAAGAAATCCACTCCCATCCACTTGGCTCTTAAGGTTGGATGGGCTCTTATTTAGCTAAGCTCCAAATACAATACTCTTCCACACCCCTGATATGGGGGAATTCATCCTTAGTTATAACTAGTAAGATAACCCCAATAATAACTACCTCTTAGCTCATTAGCGAACTTGCTTTAATGTGGTCTTATTATATTATTTTAATAGTAATTACCATAATGAACCTTATTTAATAGTAACAAACATAATGGACTAGTTCACCTTATATTGAATGGCGTCAACTATCATTACTCTACTATGGGCCTTTCGACCCAAAATTACACCCCCAAGAACTATCTAGCCACCAATCTAAGGTAAGGAGTTGACATTATACTCATATTCCCATTATCCCAATGATTTAACTTAAGCATTGTGTGGGGACCGATTGGGTGTACAAATATAGGGAAATGAATTTAGATTGATAATTGAAAATATCTCGAGAGTGTGTATGAACTCCCTCAGGCGCCTAGTGGTTAGTGAGTGAGATGAAACACCAAATAAAAGTGCCTAGGCTTGGGAATTCATATTGAGATTAATAAGAAAGGATGATATATCTAATTTCTCCTCCATCAATTTCCTTTCCACTCAAATTAGATACTATGGTGGTAGCTAGTTGTTATGGGAAAAGGGAAAGGTCATGAAATCTATCTTAAATAGTGCATGTCATTGCCATTGATTATAATATGATCAACAATACATGATAACACAACAAATAACCAAAACAATTTAATCACATGGATTACATTCATCATAATGAACGACAAATATTACCTCGAAGAAATATGAAGAAAAGACTCGAGCATCAAATCAATATAATTAGTGTTTATTTATTAACCATTCTAGATTTATAATGGACTCCAATACTTCAAACTATGTACATTCACATCACACAAATTATTATACAATTTCCTTTTACTCTTTATAAAATCAGCATAAATCCATAACTCCATATCTACCAAGCGCTTAGAGGGATAAAATGTCTCAATATGCAAACCTTTTTTTTTTTAGTCCAAAACTTGAGGAAATGTTTGCAACTCAAGAGATTTGATTCCTCTTATCGCTTGACAGATCCATAGTTAAGTTGGATACTAGTTCTTAATAATATTATTTATATTATATAAATTTCACATTTCTTTCTATATATAAATATTCTTATTTTCAATTTTATTAAAACCTTGATTTAATCTCTGTGGAATATCCATGTAATATTTTTAGTAATATCTTTAGTAGAAGTGAGGATAGAGGGTCTAGATATATCTCAAAAGTAATTATAACCATTTTTCCTTCAGATTTAATAAAAAAATGTTATAAAATTAATTTATAATAAAATATTTTGTTTGTGAAATGAATCATGGTTTTTGGGCATGTGGTATTGATAAAACCTATTTTGAGGTTAATATATCCATGGTAAAGTGGGGTGTTACACAGCAATTTGTCACCGTCCCTACCATTCCCCATCCCGCACATTGGAGGGCTCATTCCGTGACCTGTGAGCAGAGACAAGACTTGAAAACACTTTCATAACATCCCTTTGAAGATGAGCTTTCATTGCCCTGGAGACATCTCCCTGCAGAAAACCCTAAAAATAGCTCTTTTTTCCATTGGCACGATTCCACAGTTCAGCCCTCGCGCTAAGGGGGCAAATCCTCCAAAGAGGGCGCGCCAATTGGCGCTCTGTCATAGAGCCGCACCCGCGCCAACCATATTAAGAGATGTTTTTTAAAAATAAATGGCGGAAGTTTCGTCCTAACAAATTCCTGGACTGATATCTATCTTGGGTTGGGAGGTTTGGCTACAGATTTCCATAGAGAGGAAGTGGTTTGCCACCTCTCATGGAAGCTTCCTTGATGATAGGACCAATCCCATAATTATAGGGATCCCAACTCCCCTTCCTCCATCTATAAAAGCTTGCCCATCTCCTTTGCAAGCTAGTTCCCAAGAGATTTCACATCCTTATGCTGCAAGAGCCTTCTTGATTCCCTTAAGGCCAAATCCAAGCAAGGAGACTATTGTCTCCCTCCTGGAGAGAGAGTCGGTCGAATCTTTGACAGTTTTGTATCGAGACATGTTCTGCTGACGACCCGCCAAAGGAGAATTCGGCGTCGAAGCTTTGGTTGTATTCTTCTTTTTGACTCATTAATATTAAGCAACTATTGGTTATGGTTCCACTCTTGTTCTTGATCATGTTCATGAGTTATCTCCTCTTCCACTGACATATAGTTGTGTATACTGGATTTTATGCTTGCGTTTGTGTTGTTTCTTGCATGTGTAGGTGTCCGATCACGGAGATCGTGAGGATTGTGATCTGCCAGGGCAAAGGAACATGAGCACCACCTCTTCTACAAACGACAACATTGGATTCCAGGTAAGCCTTCCTCGCAAGTCGGTTTATTTACAATTAGGAACCTGCACTGTAGCGTGTTTGATTGTTGCTAGACCCAATCTGGGCTAGTAGGGATCGCCTCTGTCCGCAGAGGGGATTAACCTCTCCAACAATTTGGCGACTCCGCTGGGGAGTCAGCTTGTTCTTTGCTTTGTAAAATATAGACGGAGCCTGAAGTACAGCCAGATAGCCTTCGAAACGCTTTTGCTCTGCATTAGCGGAGTAGATCAAAGCTGCTTCAGTCAATCTCCGGTTTGGTTTACGGACTGAACAACTTGGAGTGTTGTCTTCTCTTTTCGGTCAATTTCTTGGCCTTGCTTGCTTGGTCAGCTCTTTGGACTAGTTTTTTCTGTTTTTTTGGATTTGATTCAGCCCTGTCATCACTTGTCTGTGTCTGAGATTGCCTGTTTTTTATTTTTTTCATAGTAAACTCGGCTGGCGCGCTTTTCAGTGTGACAGTCGCGCCCATTGGCGCAGGTTGCTTGTGTATCACCCACGCCATTGCCTTTCTGGCGCTAATTTCAAGCTCACAGTCGCACCAATCCTGTGAGTTATTAGGGTTTGCTGTGTTTCATGCTTTCTAGGACTGACTTGTGATTTTGATCTTGTTTTTTCGGCTGTTTGGGTGCACTGGAGCCTAGTTTGACTGGTTGTAACCTCCATCCTTTGGTTGTTTGATCCGGATTTATGCAGGAACGCAACAGAATACAGAAATAACCCTGAACATAGAGATGCAGCGGAAATAATGCTTCATTTCATTAATATCAAAGAACATAAATATGCTTACAAGCATAGTGGAAATAAAGTAGCTAGGGTGCTGGTAGCGAATCTCTGAGAAGAGATGTGAATGAACTAAATGTATCACGTAACAACTCCTAACATAGAGATACAATGGAAATAATGCTTCATTTCATTAATATCAAATAACAAGTAAATATTCCATAAGCAGTGGAAGCCAAGGTAGCTAGGGTGTCAAGTAGCGACCCTTTCGTAGAAGAGATGTGATTTCAGTTGCTGCACTCTCCGAATCGTGTTACAATGAGGCTCGAGGCTCATTTATTGTTGCAAACAATGCAGAATCAAATATCCAAAAACTCAACTGTGAGAGATGAAGCGCCAAAACTGTGGGCCCCGTTTGGGTAAATTGGTGGTTCAACTTCCCGAGGACGTAACTTTGGCATCCGATCTCCGTTTGACGCGCTCAATAACTCGTTAGAAAGATCTATTCGAGGAGTACAACTTTTGAACGAGCAACATCGGTCCATGGACCCATGTTGCTCTCCGTTTTCCCAAAAAACGTCGTTTAGGGCCTCAAAACGGCTCCGAAAGTTTAAGACCCGAAAAACTGCTAAAAATAGTAAGTTGTGCCGAAACTTACAAACTAAAATAACTGATGGTGGGGGTTCAAATGGACTTTATGGGTGGCCACCAATATCCACCTGGATTATTAATGCCCCAAAAATCTACCCGTGTGCAGTGATCCGAAACTGCTATAAATAGTAAGTTGGGTCAAGCCTAAAACTAAAGAATTGATGTCATGGGTCCAAATGGAAAATAGGTGGGTGGCCACCGATATCCACCTGGATCATTCCTCCCTCCTTAGGAAGCAATGGTCCCCATTTCGTTGAGATCCTCCATGAGATGAGGCAAATTCTGTTGAACTGAGTAGTAGATGTGTTGAAGATGTCAAGGACCTGCGGGTGGACATGCTGGATGCATTTAGTAAATTTGGTTTCTTTATCAGCCTCAGACAGTACATGTTTGGATTTTGTATGTGTAGTTGTAGGATGTATGGCAAAATCAAGCAGTGGTGTGTTGGGAGTCAGATCAATGGAGTGCTTGTCATGACAGTGTAGAGGAACCTCTATGAGTGAGGGGAAAACTTCCTCGTATTCCTCCATGACTTTGTCCATCTGCTGTAGCCGTGCAAGGGAGCCCTGTTTCGAGGTTGTGGCCACAATATTATTCTTTCCCTGTGAGTGAGTTGTAAGGAAAATGAATTTCCTGGTTTGGGAAACAATCTTACTGCGTTGTTTTGCAGTATTCAAAGAGATGACAGGAGGCGGTACTACCTCCGGTATCCTGTACAAGTTATTTCCCAAAGTAATAATAACAGCACGAGGCCTAGACTCATACACAACATGTCGCCTCCACAAGTATGGTTGGCCCAATAATACATCAGCTACATCAAGAGGAGCAACATCACACAATACCTCATCCGTGAATGGCTTGATACTGTATGGAAGGCGGCACTGCTGGCGGATGCGGAGATCTCTCCCTGGGTGGAGCCACCCGATGGTATACGGCTGCGGGTGTGCTATGGTTGGTAGGCCGAGCCGCTTCACGACGTCTGCTGAAATGAGGTTCTTTTGGCTTCCGCTATCGGCGAGAAACTGCAGCGGAGAACCCTTCACCCACATCTGCGACTGGAAGAGGCGCTCCCCCTCCTCTGGATCCTCTGGACCCTCCTTCTGGATCTTGGTGGTGGCAACAATGGCACTAGGATCCGCATCAATGATCTTCTTCCCTTTGTCATTGCCTTTGTCTGGTTCTAACTCAGGATCAGAAAATGCATCTGATTCAGGTGCCTTTAGTTCAGCCACCAAAGACTGTTTGGCCCGACACTCGTTTGTGCTGTGAGTGGGGCTGTTATGAAATTCACACCACTTCCCTGTGTCCTTCTTTGGATTTGTGGTGTTGTTCTGAGTCACATTGCTTTGGCCTTGCCCCTTGTTCTTCGGTTTGGGGGCACCTTTCGGATTCGCAGATCCAAAGTCTCGCTTCTTCTGCTTAAATTTCTGCTCGATCTTGGCGGCATAGCGATATGTCGTGCCAAGCGATGTAATTTCGAGGAACTCCATTTCCTCTTGAATGTGTTTGTGTAGACAGCCGCGGTACTTGAGCACCAAATGTCTCTCTGAATCTTTAATACCTAACTTTGTGCGTAGGGTATGGAATAGATTCGTCAGTTCGTGCACATCTTGATCCTTTTGTTGCCGCAGCGTGGACCATTGGATGTATTTGTCCTCATAGCTCCCCACGGGGTAATATTGTTCCTTGATGCCATCTCGAAATGAATTCCAAGTGGGTGTGGCCGAGAACAGAGAGGTTTCCCCTTCGCCCTCTTGCTCACGGTAGGTTTCCCACCAGTCTTTGACATGGGGGGCAGCTTTGAGGAGTGCAAAAATAATCTTTTCTCAGTCAGAGAAGTCATGGACCGAGAAATACCCTTCCAGCAAATTTAACCATATGTCTACAGCATCTGCATCTATTTTTCCTTCAAATATAGGAATGTCAAAGTTTACATGTACCTTGAAGGGAGTGGCGCCTCCAGAGTGGCTGTTGGATGCAGATGCGCCGCCGGTGGGTAGCCGTTGAAGGATCTGAGCAAAGTTATCCATCATCACGTTCCTTTGTCTTTCGAGGGCCTCCTCGAGCAATATTTTGATAGGATCTCCTGCTCCCTCATCTTTTCTTCATCGCCAGAGTCGTCGGGGTTCACGAGGCTAATCTTGCAGGGTTGACGGATGAGGCCCTAACTCATATACACGGCCGCGTTGGGGATTGTGCAAGAAAAACAAGAAACGACGGACAGTCTGATACCAATGATCGGATTTATGCGAACGCAGCAGAAACAGAAATAACCATGAACATAGAGATGCAGTGGAAATAATGCTTCATTTCATTAATACCAAATAACAGAAATATGCTTACAGGCATAATGGAAATAAAGTAGCTAGGGTGCTGGTAGCGAATCTCTGAGAAGAGATGTGATGGCTACAGACCTCTGAACTGTGTTACAATGAGGCTCGAGGGCCTATTTATTGTTGAGAAACAATGTAGAATCCAAAACGTCCAAAAACCTAACCGTAGGAGATGAGGCGCCAAAACTGTGGGTGCCCGTTTGGGTAAATTGGTGGTTCAACTTCCCGGGGGCGTAACTTTGGCATCCGATCTCCGTTTGACGCGCTCAATAGCTCGTTAGAAAGATCTATCCGAGGAGTAAAATTTTTGAACGAGCAACATGGGACCCATGGGACCCATGTTGCTCTCTGTTTTCCCAAAAAACGTCGTTTAGGGCCTCAAAACGGCTCCGGAAGTTTAAGACCCGAAAAACTGCTAAAAATAGTAAGTTGTGCCGAAACTTACAAACTGAAATAACTGATGTTGGGGGTTCAAATGGACTCGATGGGTGGCCACCAATATCCACTTGGATTATTAATGCCCCAAAACGGCTCCGGGTATGCAGGACCCGAAAACCTGCTATAAATAGTAAGTTGTGCTGAAGCTGAAAAACTAAAAGAATTGATGCTGCGGGTCCAAATGGAATAGGTGGGAGGCCACCGATATCCACCTGGATCATTGTTTGCCTATTTCTTTCGATTTTGCATTTGAACCCTAGGGCATCTAGGTGCTTTTGTGAGTCGAGCCTCCCTTGGGAGTTTTTGGTTTTCGTAAGTTCAGTCGGCTTTGGGATTGCTTCCTTGCATTCGCTTGATAGTTGTTCATCGTTTTATTGCGCTTTTTGAGTGACTGATTTCGTTTTCATTCGAATTTCGCTTTGCTTCGTTTTGGGCCTAGATTACACGGCTCATTAGTGTCTTTGGGGCTTTTCTTGGTTTTGAGGGACTGTTTGGTCGATCTGGGATCTGATTGTGTTTGCCATTGAGTGAAATCTGCTTGTTTTGCTCTCTTATTATCATTTCTCAAATTGTTTTCCATTAGTTTTCAGTTTGTTTAGTGGATCTAGCTCTTAAACATTGAAAATAAAAAAAAATATCTTTTGATTTTGATTGATTAGTGCAAATTAAAATCTTTTCGGTGTTATTAGTAATTAGTGATTTTGAAAGAAAAGTTTTTTAGTTTTCATTAGCTGCATTAGAGATATCACTGGTTGTTTTCCGATCATTTTGTTTGTGTGAAAATCTCTTAACTTTCCTGTAACTAGCCTTCATCGAACGAAATGATATACTGTGGCATGTAGTTTTGCATTTAGGAGATTTTTGAGACATCACATTCGTTAGGGCCTGAAAACTAAAACGTAATTGAAGATAAACTTTAAAATTTACTCAATTTACACTAAGGCAGCATTGAAATCTAACGAAACACATTTAGAGGTCTAGGCTAGAGACGTGTTCCGGCGTCTTAAAACCTAGCAGCTGTCGTTCGCCTCTTGGCTTTAGACAGCACTAGTACGGACTTGTGCTCCTCGTATCGTCGCGTATATAAAGGGAGACCCCACTAGGTTTCAATCTTTTATCCATAGGAAGCCGAGTCTGCCGCCCTATACCCGTGATACACCAGACACAACATTCGGGGAGATTACCTGCACGTACGGAAAGTCCTTGGTTGATTTCTCTTTCATTATTGAAAGCAAGGTGTATATTGCAGTTCACGGTTATTTGGTACACCCTTTTGCCTAGCATTCTTGAGCAGTCATTTGATCTTTTCTAACTCCTTAAACTTGAAAGGATCACCAAGCGCTTGTCCTTTCATGCTTGTTTCAAACCTGAAAGAGATAGAGTCACCTTTTATCCGTTTCTCGACTCTTAAAATATGAAATGGTAAAGTTTCTAGTTTTCAATGTGGTAAAAATTAATCACCCGCGATCACACGCCCTGTTAGATTTTGTTTGTGGTTGTTTGATTGTGTGCCTTGACCCTTTTTCAGCCCGTGTGTGGTTTTGAGTTTTGATGGCAACTTTTTCAGAGTTTACCAACCCGGGAATCCCCTCAGAAGGGAATCCTGGTCATTTTCCTCCTTTTGGGAATGTTGGTGCTCCTTACATGGCAACGTTGTCCCTTCCTGGGTTAACCGTTAGGTTGCCGGTTTGGTTGTTTTCGACCTCTGTGGTCTCGAATGTCTCCACTACTGTTCAATCAGTTCCTCCGCCAGAACAACATCATGTTGATTCCAAGGTGGACCTCTCCCCTTCTTCGCCTGTTTCTTCCTCCTCCTCTTCTACTTCGCCTGGTAAAAGTCTGGATTCAAGTAATCAGGTGGCTAAGAAGAAGAAGAAGAAGACAAAGAAGAAGAAGTTCGATAAGCGAGAGGCTAAATGTACAGCTACTGCCTCTGAAAAATATCCTCTTGATAAACCTTCCAACCCTCCACGGAAAGTCAAGTTCCCTTGCATGTTGTGCACGGGAGACCATCTTCTTCGAGACTGCCTTGGCATTCCCAAGGTGCTCGAAGTCTGGTCCAACGGTTCCCCACCGTTGCCTTTGGCTTCCGGGAGTCAGGTTGGGGGCACATCTTCAGCTGCTACTGATAAGGCTCTTAAGAAGCAAGGTAAGCTCACCAATCCCTGTAAGTTGTGTGAAGGCCACCATGCCATTCAACTTTGTCCATATATGGGTGAAGCCAAAAGAGTATTGGACAACTCAACCGGTTCTGCACCACACCTTCCAGCTGGTTATAATCGAATTTCTTTGAGTCCTCCGCCGGCTGATTCTACGATTGGTCAAGAGTCATCCTTGGTCGATCCCACTCCCTCAAAAATTCGAATTCAAGAATCCGTCCATGACCAACCATTGGTCGTGGGATCAGTTGAGCTGGCCCCGTCCGTGGTGCACCAGGTATTTTCTGTCGAGAGTGGATCTCGCACCCCTCATGTCCTTCTGGTTTCTTCAGATTCTTCGGACTTGGAGAGAGATTCTCCTGTCCCTACACCTCAAGAAGCAGCTCCTCCACCTCCCGGGATGGAGGTTCTGGAGGATACTCCTCCCGCCTTCGAGATAGAGGTCACGGAGGAAGCTCCTGCTTCTGTAACATCAGGGGAAGACCTTCTCTGTTCGATGGTAGCCCCTCCGAGTAGTTTGGTCACTTCCTTTGATTGGAATCAATTTTCAGGATTCCACCTTCCGTCTTATGTGCCTTTCGAGATCACGGTACAGGCTTTTGGTCTGGTTGTACCCAGTACCATTATAGATGAAGGTGCCTCTGTTAGTATTCTATCCTCCACTACCTGGCAAGCTTTCGGTTCGCCGTCGCTTGCGCCTGTTACGCAGAAACTGTTGACATTCAACAGAAGAACGAGTCAACCCTTAGGGATCCTTCCAAGGTTACCTGTTACTTTGGGAGGTAAAACCATCCATATGGACGTAATGGTTGTTAAAATCCCCTTGGATTTCAATCTACTCTTGGGGCGCGATTATACCTATGCCATGGGAGCGCTTGTCTCCTCCCTCTTTCGTGTGATGTGTTTTCCACATGAAGGGCGGATCGTGACCATCGGTCAGCTTTCGTTCTTTGGTCCTAATGTGACAACTGGCCCGCCATCATCCCCTCCTGGTTTTTATCCACCCGTTGCATCTGCCCCACCGCAGGTCAACTATGTGGCTACCTACCCCGTGCCTGTACTCAGTGATGACGCCATCGTGCATACTGTGCTGGGGACATTGGGTCCTGATTTCCAAGATGTTGTTCTCCCACTTGATGCAGAGCTCTTGGAAGCCATGACTTCTTGTTCATCATGATGAGTTGTCTATCGGAGCATAGTTCTTCTACTTGTGTCAAGCTCCTAAAACAATGAAACAAGCTACTACGAGGATAGTTCTTTTAATTGTGTCAACCTCGTTAAAATAATGAAACACGAGCATGTTCAATTCGAGTTTTGTTAACTTTAGATCAAATCTCTCGTCTGTTGAACCTTCACTCCATTTCCAATGGACTGAAGCTTGGGGGGCATGTACCTCGAATTGAGACACCATGCTGAGGGGCATGCCCGTCTTCCTCATTTCAAGCAGAGTTCGTGTTTTAAGCTTGCATAAAAATAAAACTCATTTCAAGCATAGTTTGCATATGTATGTGTTCATGTGTGCTTTTAAGCTTGCGTAAAAATAAAATGTGTGATTAAATACACTTTTGTAAACTTTTCGTTGGGTCGTTTGTTATGCAACTGATACATTAGATTACATTGTATTAGACATTTGCATAGCATATAAAAACATCATCACATGTAAGAAAGATCCATCCAGAAATATATATGTATATATATATAGGTATCGAATGTTTGCATAGTGTGCATCACATAAAAACAAAAATATACATGTACGTTTTAAATACATCCGGAGACGACATGTCTCTCAAAAAATATATGCATGAAAGAAGCCCTAGGAGTCTAATCCGCATAGTGCTCATGGTAACAAGTGACTGCACGCACTAAGCGTCTCAGAAGTCGGTGGAGGCGACTAGGCACTCCCACCGTATGTCTCTGGTACGCCATCGGTACATCTCCCAGCCGGGCATAGTCTGGAATCCCCCGGGCGATCCCCTCGAGGTTCTGGATCAACTCTTCTCCCACGGCACCCTCTGCCTGAGGGTCGGCTGCGGGCTGAGTTCTCCGTGAGATAGGAGACATTCCGGCAGGTCGCTCTGGGCCGACGTCTGCATACACATAAAATTGTCATTAGAACGGACATGTATTACCAAAAAAATCATAAATGCATAAAAATCAAAAAGATGGTCTTACCCAACTCCTCGTCCCAATCATCTCCCTCCGGGAGTGGAAGATCTGGATCACCAGTGAAATCGGTTCCTGCATATGGCCAGTCTTCGACTACGATCAACTGACGCCGTAGCCACCCAAAAAACTTCGGCCTCTAGGACATCTGTTGGCCTCCTCCCGCTCTGGGCATCAGTGCTGCCCAGCAAGCCATTCTCGGCTCTCGTGGTATTGGCTCAGCTACTATGGCCCCTTGGCCCTGGAAGATTGGTAATCGTTCCAAGATGAACGATACCAGGATAGAACCGTAGCCAAACTGTTTCAGCTTGGCTTGCTTGCATTTTTTCAGCTGCCTCTTCATGTTGACTGTCACTGTTGTGGCCCAATCAAACAGTGTAGGACTCATACACTCAGAGGCAAGTATGAGTTGGGCTTTGGTGGCTTCATGCGGGGCCTGCGCTCCTGCAGCCCGCGTAATGGTATGTAGCACTACTCTGAGTGCTAGATCCTCAATAGTGTGAATGTCTACCTTTCCGCTTCCAGATCCGGTTTGTGCCCCTGGGCACACCCTTGACATTACCTGCTCCATCTTTTCACCCGATGGTCTGCTTCCTGTCAATATCGGCACCGGACCTCTGCGCGACAGTCCGGTTATGAAGTATACGTCAGAAACCTCCAGTTCCAATACCTGATCCCGCAACTTGAACACTTGTTCATCTACATCCCAAATACGGATCAGGTACTGTAAGAGCTCAAGTTGAGCTCGTAAGCAAGGTGTCAGGAAGAATTTCTTAAGCCCACAATTTTTGAGGGCATTCATGCAAGTTTCATTCTCCATGGCTTGTTCGTCCTCTTCCCCGTGCTCCCTCTCTCTCCATTCAATAACCATTTTTTCCTTTGAACTGCATCAACACATTAAAAATGTTTGTTAGATCTCTGGAACATTTCAAAATTTCACTTGGGTAAATCATATTCTGAAAATTTCAAGCGGAAAATTATGTTGCGCCGCTAGCGTGACTGTTTTCCTAACAGTCGCGCCAGCTGGCGCGACCCATGTGTAAAGAAATGCCCATTGGCGCGAGTCCGTGCCTCATACTCGCGCCAATGGGGCGAGCCCTAAAAATTCAAAAAGCTTCGCCCAGAAGTCTAATACACTATTAAAACTTATGAAAAATGGATTGAAATGGAGTAAAAATAAGCGCCTCTTACCTGGAACAGACGGGAAACTGAATGATAGCTCGGATTGGTCGCAATCGCCGTCAGAAGTTCGCACACAAAATGGACCACTGCTGCTCTTCAGTGAGGTAAAAAGTGAAAAGTAATTTTATTTTTACCATTTTACATATTTATAACTTTTTGAAATCAAAATAGGTTTTTAAAGTTATTTTCTCTTTAATATTTGATATATTTTGTCAAAAATGGGTTTTACACTTGCTTTTTGTGCAGCAACAGGTTTTTATGCGACTTAAACGGTGAAACGAGTTGTGTTTTATACTTTTTCGGACTCGGTAAATACACGAAAAATTCATTTTGGAGTCATCCTTCAGCTCTTTTCTGACTCTCTAAATATGAAAATATTGCCGAGGCCCTTGTCGTTTCGATCTCGTTAAAATGGACACGAATCGACATCTACCCAGTGTACGTTTACCCCTTTTTCGGGCTGGGATGGATTATTTACGAAAAAGAAATACCCTAGCCTATCGCGACTAGGAGGTTTTCTCGGATATTGTTTTCTACCTTTTCGGGTCCGAGGAACTATTTACGAAAAGGGACCGCTGGAGTTTAATTTTCTGCTGTCTTTTCAAACTCTCTAAATATGAAAAGACGCTGAGTTCTTCCTTTGTTAGACTCGTTAAAACCTGATGACATTGGATTCAGTCGTAATGACGTTATCCGAGTTTCTCCTTCCTAGGGCTCGTTAAATGTACTAGGATGGATTCGCCCGAAGGGCGGACTTATATTACAAGCATATGCTATCCCCTTCAAGCTTGTTATCGAAAATAATTGGGGTACTCGCCAGAAATGGTGGGGGAAAAATGGAACCAGAATCATTGTCGTGTCGGCAGTATGTCGCTCTTGAACATGGCACTTGTCTGCATTCGTGTCGGGTTGGGGACATCTCATCTCATTTTTTCACTTGCCTTCGTGGGTTTGGATAATCCCTTTTGACCTCTCATCTGCTCTTTGCCTTTTCACCATGACCTCTGATCCGTTGATGTCAAATACTGCCAAATTCACTGTCGTGCCGCCAATATGTTCAAGAGAAGTTGACCTCTGCAAAATATCAACCTTCCTCTGATTCTCATCTGATTTTGATTCACAAAAACATTATGTTCCTCTATCTCGTATCGATGATGTGGGAAACGTTATGGCCCACCTTCGATCAAGGTCACTTCCTGTCGACTTCAGCTCATTATCCAGGAAGCTGATCTAGAGACTCCCTTCGGGTACCTTGGGGCCTGCATGCCTCAATGGCAGGTTCTTCGCGTTCGACGAGAGGTTTTCATCATTGGCCTCCGATCGAGTGACCCTACGGGTGTTCGACGTCAGCTCATTGATTCACATGCCGTAGATTGTACCTGTAGTACCTTGCAGGCCATTGTCATTATTGGTGGTTCCTCTCGCGTCTGTTAACAGCTTTCATCATTGGTTGGTAATCAGACGATGTTCTTGCATGTTCGACTTCAACTCATTTATTCGCATGCTTGAACTTGTACTTTGTTCGGGTCGAGATGGAGCGCAAGACCCTGGATTGTGTCTGTTGTAATCCAGGCTGCGATTTTGTGGATTATTATGATTATTTACATGACTCACTGACTGGATGGCTGCGACCATACCTGAGTCTATTTATCGATCCTCTCTGGATGGCTGCGTCCATGCCTTGGATCTAGATTATTGTATGCTCTGTTATGGATGGCTGCGCCCATACCACGCGTATATATCATGTATCTGAGACATCAGTTGTACTTCGCTCCACAGGTTTTCCGATGGCAGTTTTTTCAGACGGACATGTTCTCGTAAAGCATTTCACCCCTCTCTCTCTCTCGGGCCTCATGCTTTACGGGGAATCTGTTACACAGCAATTTGTCACCGTCCCTGCAATTCCCCATCCCGCACATTGGAGGGCTCATTCCGTGACCTGTGAGCAGAGACAAGACTTGAAAACACTTTCATAACATCCCTCTGAAGATGAGCTTTCATTGCCCTGGAGACATCTCCCTGCAAAAAACCCTAAAAATAGCTCTTTTTTCCATTGGCGCGGTTCCACAGTTCAGCCCTCGCGCCAAGGGCGCAAATCCTCCAAAGAGGGCGCGCCAATTGGCGCTCTGTCATAGAGCCGCACCCGCGCCAACCATATTAAGAGATGTTTTTTAAAAATAAATGGCGGAATTTTCGTCCTAACAAATTCCTGGACTGATATCTATCTTGGGTTGGGAGGTTTGGCTACGGATTTCCATAGAGAGGAAGTGGTTTGCCACCTCTCATGGAAGCTTCCTTGATGATAGGGCCAATCCCATAATTATAGGGATCCCAACTCCCCTTCCTCCATCTATAAAAGCTTGCCCATCTCCTTTGCAAGCTAGTTTACAAGAGCTTTCACATCCTTATGATGCAAGAGCCTTCTTGATTCCCTTAAGGCCAAATCCAAGCAAGGAGACTATTGTCAAGCATCCGGAGAGAGAGGCTTGTCCCATCTTTGACAGGCTTTATCGAGACATGTTTTGCTGACGACCCGCCAAAGGAGAGTGTTGCGTCGAAGCTATGGTTGTATTCTTCTTTTGATTCATTAATGATGAGCGACTATTGGTTATGGTTCCACTCTTGTTCTTGATTATGTTCATGAGTTATGTCCTCTTAGACTGACATATAGTTGTGTATACTGGATTTTATGCTTGCGTTTGTGTTGTTTCTTGCATGTGCAGGTGTCCGATCACCGAGATCGTGGGGATTGTGATCTGCCAGGGCGAAGGAACGGGAGCACCACCTCTTCTACAAACGACAACGTTGGATTCCAGGTAAGCCTTCATCGCAAGTTGGTTTATTTGCAATTAGGAACCTGCACTGTAGCGTGTTTGATTGTTGCTAGACCCGATCTGGGCTAGTAGGGATCGCCTCTGTCCGCAGAGGGGATTAACCTCTCCAACATGGGGTGAATATTCATAGTTTAAAATCTTGTTATATTGTAAATTTATTATAAGTACTAAGCTCTTATGTGCTTGCCAGTTAAATTTAAATATGGTTATGAAATAATTATTTTAATTTATATGGTAAATGGAACTTAATTTATAGCTATTGTTTATATGTTATATATTTTAATGTGATATGTATTTATTTTATAATTGTCGTTTATCTAAAAAATTCTTTGTAATCTTTTTTAACGAAATGGTTACTGATTTATATTAAGAAAAAACTGGATTTTGGGCTAGTTCCCTTACATATTCATAGCATATCTACTATGCAATTGATTCCAAAGTCCAAAATTGACATATTCTTTCTCTATCACTATATCTATCCACTATACTCAAAACATGTTGGTTATAATCATGACAAAAAGTACCTAACAACTTCTTACATTTACATAACATTTAAAAGCAACAAAATTTGTAGCAGTAATAGGATTCATATGATCAAAGTATACATGTTTCTTCATTTGACTTATGCTCTCCATGCCCAGAGGTTCCAACTTCCTGAGATCCTTTGAATTTCTTAATTGTTGGCTCCTTGATAAAGATCATTGCACCCTTGAAAAGCAAATTTTCACTGTCCTCTTTGTCTTTAAGAACTTTGACTCTAGCCTCTAAAGTAGCCATATCTTCACATATCTCTACCTAAAATTGTTCCACGAGAGCTTGTTGAATCAAAAACAGTTGGCCAATAATTTATAGGTGGTTTTCTTGTTCTCATCTATAGAAGCTCACCTCTGCCAAGTAGCCAGATGATCTAGTATTCCTCTGATACCAACATTATCCAAGATCTTTTCTTCAGTTGATGTTAACATAATTGCAAGAAAGAGCATGTAAAAACAATATGTGCAAATAATTAAAGAATAAGCAACATAAAGGAGACCATAAGGAAAATGCACAAAAAAATTGATAGTGGATTTCATCCACTTGAACTACGTCTGTGGGCCCTGCTTCAATAGTGGGGAGGCCACTTCATTCATCTCATCAAAAGAAAAGCAAGTACATGGAAAAATACATCATTATACCTCCATTCCTAGGAGTGACTTGAAATTTGACTACTCAAATCACAACAATCACAACATTAGTAGGTCCATGTCATCCTCTTGAGACTTTTGACTATAAACATGACCCACTTTTGAAAGGCACATTGATGTCTCAAACTTCGTGCCCAAAATTTAATGGAAAAGGTGGGTTTCTGCCATGATCCCTAAAATTTTCCGCTTAAATGCAAAAACAGAATGCACCATTGTGGTCTTTCTGTATTTCTGGTTAAAATGAGTATAAATTTGGTTATATTATGCCACTGTCATCCCCGAAACCCCATGGAATCTTCAAGATTCCTCGCAACATCAAAAAATAATATCCTTTGGGAATATTCTTGCAAAATATTCCTTGTCTCAAAAAACACACATGATCCTAGTTCCTTTGTGCAGGGTTCCACGATGCACAGTTCTAGCTCCAGGTTCCAATGGTCTGAGTTTTGTGGCCCTTGGCCCCCTCATGGCTCTGCCCGGACCTCTGTTGTTGGTTGAATGCAATTACAAAGATTTTAAATGTTATTGTGCCAACGAATTTTACAAAGGCCACCGCCCTAGCAAGGCAGTTAGTGCATGGCCAAATTGGGTGTGGGTTTCGGTGGGGTCATCGGTTCAAAACTGATGGAGCAGGCCATAACACATATAACTATAAGTCCTGCAAAATTAATACAGAAAAAAAATTATGAAATTCCACACGAAGTATATGCTCATAAAATATTCATAATTAATTCATAAAATAAAATATTTACAACAAAACTATCGGCCTTTCATTCCTCGCACGCACTCATACTTTTCTTTGCATGCCTCATGCCTCATAGGATTACCTCTATTTGTACAATTGGATTAGAACCCAAGGAGGTTCTAGATCCTAAGATAACTCCCAAAATATCTCTCCTAATCCCTAACATCTCTCATCTAGTTTCTAAAATCTCTCATTCAATCCCTTGTCCCTAGTAAAGAGCTGACTAATCCATGATCTTCTCAAACCTTCCACAATCCTCTCGAGTCTTCTCATATTTACAATAATATTAATTCTCTCTTAAAACTGTAGGCAAAATACATTAATTAATTAAATCCTCACTTTGTAACTAACTCCCCTAGTAAACACTTAGCCTAGGTTAGATGCACCTGCATCAGAATCCCAAGGTAAAAGAAAATCATGCTCTCCCGACTATCAGTCATGATAAAAATCCTCCTGGATCCTAAATTCTCACTTGCAGTAAATGAGTTGCTATGTCACGTTGTTGATGTTCTATGGTTGTTCTTTTCTGGTTTCCAGGCTTCCAAACTTTATGTTGTAGTTTTCCTCCTGCTTTGTTGATGTATGCTTATTCTGTTGTCATCAACAAGCTTCTGCCATCTTCTTTCCTTCCTGCAATATGTTTCTTTTTGGTCACTTTCACCATCAATCTTCTAATCTCTTCAATTGCCATGGCCAACTTGGCTTCTTGCTGGTGTGCATTATTATTTCTTTGCTGATCTTTGTTGTCCATCTCTACGCTTCCACTGCGCCATATTTGTTGATTTGAAGGCTTGTCATCATACTTTGGCTTCAGGTTGTCCAACCATTCTTCTAGGAACTTTAGTTCTGCTGAAATATCTTTCATGTTGACATTTGATCCATTTTTTTGATGATCCTTTTCTATTCCATGAACATTTCATGCATCCACAAACAAGTTGTCATATTTAAAATTATAAGGCTTGATAGATAAGTCTGTCTTCAAGTCTTCGTGTTGGTCTTCTAAACAATTTGTAGTGTCGTCTGTGGGAATCAAATGCACGTCCACATCGTCATCGTCACCAAGCAATGGTCCTTTCTCAGGTTCACAAATGTATACTTTTGTCTAGAGTTCCTTTGCTTATAAAAATTTTAATTTGCGCTTCCATCTTCTTTCCATCAACTATTTAATTGCCCATTTAAATGTTCTTTTTATTATCCATCCATGTCTTTGTCTTTGTAATATCTCCATTAGCACGTCCAGTCGTGCCTTTTGATTAATCAATTTCTTTTTCAATTTCTTCATCATGTATGCCAACTACTATGCCATCGTTGTGGCATTTCTTTGGAATCTACATCTTCATTTCTTCTCCTTTTCGTGAACTTCACCTTGTTCACTATAACCTGCAATTTAACTATCACTTTACCAAGTTCTCTTCTCTGAACTTGGCCAATGGTTCATTTCACTTGAACCTTCTTTCTGAGGACTCCATTGTACTTTCTTCCTTCAATTTCTATTGATCATACTTTTGGGTGTCGGGCTCCACCGATCATGCACCCAATTACAATGCACTTTTGACTTATGACTCTAAATTTCCTTTTGACCGCAAACTATTAACTTTTACATCAATGGACCTTGGTGTACATTAACCTTTGACTCAAGCTCTACAACTTAGACATTGACCTTTTGACATCCACCGTTGATATTGTAATTCTTTATTTAACATTGACTTTTCAAGCTTCTAATATAAAATCTTTGATTTACTCCAAAATATCCTTGTATATTCCTTTATTACTCCATTATTGAAATTCATATCCCTCCATTAAAACTTCACTTTACAAATAAACAATGACTCAATTCACGTGACTTTACTTTCTTTCTTGTTTTATTCCTTTTTAAAATGAAATTGCCCATGGTTTCTCAAAACTACCCATTCACAATCAAATCACTTTCCATTAAGACATGCTTAACATCCAAAATGATGTTCTCCTTAATACAAGGAAATAAAATTACACATGTTGATTCCTCCCAAACATTTATGGTTGAATTTGGAAACCATCAATAGGGTTTTGTTTTCCAAACCATTATAAAAATACTCTTAATTTTAACTCAACCTATGCAAAGACTTCTAACCATTTTACAATGCAATGACTTTCAACAAAAGCTTTGAAATTTTATGAACATATAACTCAATACTTTTTAAAACTTCTCTCACCACTGTTTCTCTTACTGGCATTAAAACCCTTTCACCTTTACAAACCAATCAAACTTTCATAAGTTTATATGATTCTCCTTTACCATTTTGTAAACTTTGAAAGTTCACCATCACTTTTACCTTAAATTAAAAACACATACTTTCAACTAAAATTCGTGCTACTTGGCCAATCACTGAAGATGAATGTCGGTTTCTCCTCAATCCAGATACCGATTAGAAGGTTTTCATGGGATAGCACCTAGTACCCTTTCACGCCTTTCAACACACAAAGGACTTCATTTCAAAAATGAAACATACCAATCGAATCATTGTGGTGTGTTATATGTACTCTACAATCAAAACATTGTAGGCTTTTGAAATACCCTTCATAGCATCATATATAAGAGGATATTTCAAATCACCAAGGCCGCTAACTTTCCTATCAGTTTGAACCCAGGCAAGGTGAGAAAACACATTATCAATAGAAATATCAATAATTTCGGTGTTCAACTTATCAAACTCATAATATCTATCACTGAAAGTAGTGATTTTTGCGAGGCAGAGAAACGTGAAGTCCAAATGATAAAAAATAGAATAACTTATTTTTTTCCCCAATGTATTTAGAAAGCTTTACCTTGATGAACTCTTGATAAAAAAAACGTCTGCTTCGAAATCAAGAGCCTTGATTCCAACCAATGGAAGTTCACCAACATTGACAACCAGCCTCCTCCCTAGGTTGTTTCTTTAACTATTAGAGGTGCAAGCAACAATGGTCCGAGGGCCTACTAATCTGGTGCTAAACGTTGAATTATAGTTGTTACAAAAATGGGAAAGGATTTATTAAATGCTTACTGGAAAAATTGATCTTCACATGTTTCTCATAGGGCACACTAATGCATCACCACACAGACTCAACGTTGGTTTCCTCACAATAAATCAATGCATCACTACACAGACCCAACGCTGGAGATTCACACTTTCACTCTTATCAACCTCACTACGCTCATTAATACACACAACTCCTCATTCAGTTAGCATGCAACACCTTTGTCTTCATCATCCGCAGGAAAGTTTTGCTCTGATACCAAATGATGGCGCATGCCATAACACATCTAACCATAGGTCCTGCAAAATTAATACACCAAAAAATTCTGGAATTCCACACGAAGTATATGCTCATAAAATATTCAAAATTAATTCATAAAAATAAATATTTACAACAGAACTATTGGTCTTTCATTCCTCACACACACTCATACCTTTTTTTACATGCCTCATTCCTCATAGGCTTACTTCTATTTATACAATTGGATTAGCACCCAAGGAGGTTCTAGATCCTAAGATAACTCCCAAAATATCTCTCTTAATCCCTAACATCACTCATTTAATTTCTAAAATCTCTCATTCAATCCCTTATCCCTAGTTAAGAGCTAATTAATCCACGATCCTCTCAAACCTTCCACAATCCTCTCGAATCTTCTCCTATTTACAATAATCCTAATTCTCTCTTAAAAAGTTAGGAAAAATACATTAATTAATTAAATCCTCACTTTGTAACTAACTCCCCTAGTAAACACTTAACCTAGGTTAGATGCACTTGCATCAAAAACCCTGTCTGACCCATTTGCATATTCAAATAAATGATTTGTTTAAATCGTCGGTTGAAAACGGTTACCATCTGTCGGTAAGTTGGAACCGCTCATTTAGCATTCTGTGTGTAACTATGTTGACCATCATTGTTGAATATAACTGTGACATTTTTATATAATTTCTCGTTACATTGGTTTATATATATGGTATATCTTAGCCCATGGATCCCATGTAGCATGTTGTAAGCCCTCCATTCCTACTTGTCATGTCAATTTCAAACTGCAATAAGTTGATCATATGGAGCCAAATTTGAGTGTCGTCTGCGCCATTGGAATCATAACGACGAGCACTATAGCTTGGTGCCAATGTTTCTTAGATTCAAGGACTTTAGAATTTGAGCTTTTACGGATCCTCCTGGATCATTCCTCTCCACTAAAGGAATTTTGATCCTTGAAAAGTATAATATTACCGCACTCTTGATTTGCATAACAAATGTCTCTGAAAGGCCTCACTTTCTTCTCCTTCACCTTTGTACTTCAGAGCCATAAGTGATGAAACAAATACCTGTATCCATATGAAAATTTGTAGCTATAAATATATGTCCAACTTGTAAGACCCAACCAAAACCATACTTTCCAGAGTTTATAACACACTCATGGTCAAGTTTTACAACCCATGCTACCCAACTAAAGGAAAAAATATCACTATTTTTCATTCATAAATGATGTTATACAATTCATCACTTTTACGAACATTTTGGCAAATGGTGATCATGCCAAACTATTTATAAAAGTTACACCTTTCTTACCTAACTGGGTTAATGGGCTTTCTTCATGTATTTGGCTTCCTTGTTGAACCGCTACATCGGTTGGTTCCTTCACATGTGTTTTAATATGCTCCTTCTCCTTTTTTAGGCATAACTCTTGATGGAGCTTCCAACATGTGGCTCTATGATATCCACCCATGTTGCAATGGCTACAATAGTTCTTCTTCCTCCAGGATTTCTTGACCTTCTTTCTTGAATGGTTATCTTTAGGGTGACTTTGGCAAGGAGATTTGGCCTTATATCTTCCTTTGGAATGTTAAGGATCACTGGATGGTGATGTTCTTTCCATTGTCTTGGACTTGTTGCTTGAACAATCTCCTATCTCTTCCTTTCTGCCACAGCCCAATCTGACATATTGAGGTAATTCACCACTTGGATGGGATTCACAATGCCCTGACCATTAACTCATAGGCCCTTTCCTTCATATCCCATATTCTTCATTAACTTCGAACCAATTCCTATAGTGTGCTTTTCAAATGCACCGAAACCATCATCATAATGAGAACTTGAAATTGAAGAATCACTGACATTATTTACCTTATTTGTTGATTCTAGAGTGGGCAATGATGCCTTCACTAAGCCTTCACTGCACTTTAAATTTTCCAATTTGTTGTAGCTCCTAGAAACAGTCTTGAGTTGTACAAAGACCAGTGCCTAGGACATCTTAACCACGAGGAGCGTATGACTCAACTGATAGGAGTTGACAAGGCTAGGATCTCATGCTATAATCTCTTAGATGAATTGTTTTAATAAGGGTGGAACCAAGACCCCAAAGTTAAACACAACAACTATGAAACTGCAGAGACTGAGTATAAACTTCAATACATAAATGCATCTGACAGCTTTAAGACAAAATGCCGTAGAGGGAGCTGAATTCTAGAATGACTCACAGATATCAATTAAAATGTAGGCGGTGACTGTGGAAGAAAATGCAATAGAATATTAACTGTAACAGTGGCTTATTCAAAGACAAAAATCCACATATACTGGGCCTATGCAAAGATAAGAGTCCATATATGAGAACAATTCTAAAGACAAGGTTCCATTGCAGTTAATATCAGAGGAACGGTGGAAGAGGTGAAAAATGAAACAGAATATCCTGCCTGAGCCATATTTAAAGTGCTATACATGAGTAAACATGAGTATCTATAATGATAAATTCACATTTAAACATATGAGCACTCGCATTCCAGAACATAGATGTGAGAAATGTGGAGATATGCAAAATGAACATTTGTATTAAAAAACATAAGGGAGAGCTACAAATTGTGGATCACCCAGATTAGAATCCCTAATATCAACAAAGCTTCTTATCACTGAATCCCTACAGGATCTTCAACATCGATATCAAAGTTCAGACAAAATACATACAGAGTGCTTGAACTAGCGAGTCCTTTGGAAAATCTGGAACCCTGTAGATGTCTTTGCTTTCTGCTTTTATACATTTCCAATGGCCATACGGGGAAAGATATTTTGGGAAAAATATCTTTTCCGCGTGCCTGTATGCAGTTTTAAGTCTTAATCAAAGCATCAAAATTGATGATGGGGTAGAAATGCTTCCCATCATTTTACAAATCGGGCTCGTAGTCGTTTCTAATGAAAATAACACAACTGTCTAACTGAAAGTAAAAATTGCAAGAGTGAAATATGAATTTCACTCGAATATTGAAATTAAAAATAAAACAAGAGGCCACGCGGGCCCAATCATGAGTTAAAAATTTTAGTGGTGGGAAGGAGTCGAGGCTGTAGCTGAAGCAGTCGGTACTGTAGTTGCAAAGGAGCTGGCCAATGAACTCGCATGATTGTTACACCTCTGCCAAGTGTCAGCTGCAGGATCAAGTATCGCAGTGAAAGCGTCGACCCGAATGTATACTTCAGTCAATTCGGCATAGCTCGCCTGAGTGGGTAATCGTTGTTTCACCTGATGGAGGAGGGAGAATTCTTTGCTGAGTACTGAGATTATAGTTTCAGCCTTAAGCCAAGCGGTCTTCTCAGAAGGTATGTCAGTCTGATTCATCACTTCTGTCAGCTGGCACTCATATACTGGTAACGGTTGAATAACTGCATTTGAAGGCTCCCAGCATGATGGGAGGTCGGAGAGTGTTAGTTCGGCCCACTCTGTTTCGAACTGTTCCAAACTTGTCACCATCTTTTCCAAACTGCCCAGTGCACAGTTTTGCGCAGATTCCTTTTCCATCACCTTCTGACATTCTGATGCCTCCTTGAACTTGCTCTTGATTCCTCGTTTAACCAATTCTTCTGAACTTAAATCATTTAGGAGAGAAATATACCTTTTGGCGTTTTCAACCTTAGTTGAGGTGTCAATACCCCCTTCGTGGAGAGTTCTTCTGAATAGGCGCACTGCGGCCCTCTTTTCTCAATGAGGGTCAAGAAAACCCAACGCTTCTTTACTTCCCTAATGATGTCTGTCCAAATCAAGCGTCGAGCGTCCAGAAGGGTGATATTTCCTTGTATCCGGCTCGTAAGATCTCAAATAGTCTTCTCCTGCTGTAACTTCTCTTGTTTTCCCTCTTCTATTTCCTTCTGCGGAGCCGCTACCTTCTTGGAATTCTCCTTGAGGAGAGCCTCGAGCTCACTGATCTTCTGTCGTGCCATTAGAACCTGCTTCTCCACCGCTTGAAGTTCGGCCAGCGTTGTGGTCAGTTGCTCCGAGAGTGAGCTAGACCCTTCAGGAGGTGGTGTGTAGAATACATGTGCATCCCAGTTTTTCTGCAGCTCGTCCATCTTTAGCTGGAGGGCAGTCATCTTGCCAGAAATTCTAGCCCTCTCTTCCTTTTCCTTGGCAAGGGAGTCTGCCAAATTGGCCTTATCCTTTTCTACTTGGGCTAATTCAACAATTTTTACGTGCTGGGAGCCAGGTATATTCACCTTATGCTTCAAAGTTGCAACCTATTTTTACAATTATGAGATGAGATGGCCTCGAGGGTCTGCTTTACCGCTCTCTTTTCCCTTCACAACCGTTTGGAGACTGCGCAAGTCATTTGAGAGTGCACGAGAGTTAATATTCTCCATTCTAAGGTTCTCAAGCACTTGGCTGTGCTTGGTTTTGGGGGGAGCTTTTGCCTTCCCCATACCATCCTTGACCCCCTCGAAATTGTTCATGCGCCTTTATCCTATGAATGTGCGGAGCATGGGTGGGCCTTGCCTCGTACAGCTGTCTTGCACTTTTGCCCTTCTTGTTTCGGTTAAATCTTTGTCGCAAGTCTACCTTATAACATAGTGCCTTATTCCATTTTTTTATGTGTCTCTTTTCATATTTACCCCTTCACGCTTTTAAATATATCACCACTTTATGTTGTCGGGTGATCCGCCTTTATAAGCTTTCTTAGGGCTAAGTTGGTGGGTGATATAACAAAATAATGCATCTTCCATGGCTTGTAACTGAAGTTGCAATCCCTGATTCTCCTCTTATGTGTCTCGTAGAAGTCTTCTCAATTCAACATTCTCTGCTTGAATGCTCTGGTTGATCTCCTCAATTTCTTGGAGCCATGCACTCTTTGGTGCAACAGCTGTTTCAACCTTTTTCTTAATGCCTAAATCGGAAACCAAGTCAATTGGTTCATCATCTGCAATCCCAATAGTTGTGATCTTCATCTCATCGCCTAAATTATAACCCAGGTCAATGGGTCCAACACTTGCAATCCCAACAGTTGTGACCTTCATCTCATCGTTTGAATCAAAATCTAGGTCATGTTGTAGGGTAGCAACAATTTTTTGCTTCCTTTTTCCACCATTCCTCTTTAGCTTCAATTTTGGATGCAGTTTCCAACAATGTTCTTCATCATGCCCTTCTTTCTCATAGTAAGTGCGAGATGGATTTGCTTCCTTTTTCTTTGTCGTTGTTGTCTTCTTCGCATAGTTGTCTTGTTCATAATTTCCCCTGCTTTCAAGGTGAATGAATTTCACACTAGCTTGATCAAGAGTAGTGTGTTCAAACAACGAAAAATAATGGCAATGATAATTATGTAAAGAACCAATATATTTCATCAAAGTATCATGTGAACCTAAATGGATTCCCAATTCCAAATATTGTTTCCTAAATTCATTTGTGAAACTTTGAACATATTGACCTTTGCCATGTCTCAAATGTTGCCATTATATCATGGCTTTCTCTTGATATCCTAATGGATAAAATTGTCTTTTCAATGCATAAAAAAATTTAGACCAGGAAGAAAGGAATTTACCCAAATGTTTGCTACCATTATGAAGTTTGCTCTCCCACCATACAAGAGTGGTGCCTCCTATTTGAATATATGCTAATTGGATCGTGGCCTCGTCTTCTTCGATCTTTTGTATCCGACAATACACTTCAATCTATCTGATCCAATTATTTAGCTTTTTTGCATTATATTCTCCATTAAACACTGACAAATCAAACTTTACATCTAACTTAGAGGAAAAAAAAGGAGAATTTCTATGTTGTCTGTTAGAATGATGAGAATGAGATGACGAAGAAGAAGAACATTCACTTCAAGATGGAATGGAGGTTCAGTATGTTCTCCTCCATTTTCCTGATTTTCCAACACATTTTCCTTTGCTTTCTCTTCCTTCTTCTTTTCCTTCTCTGCCAATTTATTCTCACAATCTGCAAACAAATTGTCTACCTTATTTTCCATGGTGTAGAAAGCTTTGCGAAAAGGTTTCTCTTCCTCGTCACGAACCTCATTACCTGTCATTTTCCTTCTTTGTGTTGCACGTCCAATCTTTGGGTCAAATGAAGTTTTCCTTCACCCTGTTTGAGTTTAGCCTTGGTTATTAGGCACATTCACAAATCACATGAGTGAGACGATCGCTTTGATACCAAAATTGATCTAGTATTCCTCTAATACTAGCATTATCCAAGATCTTTTCTCCGGTTGATGTTAACAAAATTGCACGAAAGAGCATGTAAAACCATATGTGCAAATACTTAAAGAAGAAGCAACATAAAGGAGACCATAAGGAAAATGCACGCAAATGTTTGATAATGGAGTTTGTCTAGTGTGGACTACGTCTCTAGGCCCTACTTCAATAGTGTGGAGGCCGCTTCATTCATCTCATCAAAATAAAATCAAGTACATGACAAACTACATCATTATAACTCCATTCCTAGGAGTGACTTGAAATTCAACTGCTCAAATCACAACAATCACAACACCAACAAGTTCGTCTTGTCCTCTTGAAACTTTTGACTGTAAACATGACCCACTTATGGAAGGCACATTGTTGTCTCGAATTTTGTGCCCACAAATTAATGTAAAAGGTGGGTTTCTACCATAGCCCCTGAAATATACAGATCAGACACAAAAACAAACTGCACCATTTTGATCTTTGTGTAATTTTGGTTAAAATAATTATAAAGTTGGCTATATTCCGCCATTGTCATCCTTATATTCCCAAGGAATTTTTAAGATTCCTTACAACATCAAAAAAGAATATTCTTTGGGAATATTCATGCAGAATATTCCTTGTCTAGAAAAACATGCCCACTCATGGTTCCTTCATGCAGGGCTTCACAATGTGCAGTTCCGGCTCCGGGTTCCAGTCGTCTGAGTTCTGTGGCCCTTGGCTCACTCACGACTTCGCCTAAACCTTCATTGTTGGTCGAATGCAATGACAAAGGTTTTAAATGTTATTATGTTGACAAAGTTTACAAAGGCCACTGCCCTGGTAGGTCGATTAATGCATGGCCAAATTGGGAGTGGCTTTCGATGGGGTTGCCGATGCAAACCCTAGCCTGACCCATTTTCATATTCAAACAAATGATTTGTTTAAACGATTGGTTGAAAATGTTTGCCATCTGTCGATAATTTGGAACCACCTGTTTAGCATTTTGTGTGTAACCATGTTAACTGTCGTGATTGAATACACACACACGCGCGCGCGCGATACCCACCACATAATATATGTTTGGGTCATTAAATGTGCCCCTCCATCTATGAGCACTACAACTTGGTGCCAATGTTGATAAGATTCAAGGACCTCAAAATTTGAGATTTTAGGGATCCTCCTAGATCACTAGAATGCCTTCAAAGGAATCTATCAACTTTTCCAACAACCGAATGGTTTGTGCCCTTTCTTTAGCTTTTGATGGATTTCCCATACTCATAGTTGAGCCCAGAGTATGATTCATAATTTTGCGAAGGAGATAACACTTTCAATCTCAGGAACAAGAGTGTTACACAACATTTTGTCATTGTCTATCTACTCCGAGTTCCCAGATCCTGGAGAATCCCTATAATGATCCCTGTGCACTTTTCACATCATGGAATCATGCCTCTGACTCTCATTTAGTCTGCATACCAATCTCTCTTTTGACCATTTCAAGAGTAGCTACCTAAAAATCCACCTTTTTGGAGCAGCGCGACCCTTTTGTGTCTCACCTGTGCTAATGGTCCATCCTTGGCCTATGACCAATGCCGATCAGCGCTAGTCTAGAGTTAATACCCACACCAATCTACTCCTGGAAGGTTTTTTTTTTTAAATGGAAACGAAGCTTCGTGATCTAGAAGCTTCGAGGGCGGAGAGCTGGTTGTTTGTTGATGAGGATATGGCCGAGCTTCTCCCTTTGGGCCTCTTGTTCCTAAAAAAGAGGAACCACCCAAGGAGATAAGTCATTTTCCCACCTTAAGTGGATCCATGTCCCCTTCTCCATCAGTATAAAATGGACATCCTCCCATGCCTCTGCTAGTTAGAGTTAGAATAGATATAGAGGAGAAGAATAGTAGAGAGAGGTTTTGCTATAGGCATTGAAAGAGAGTTGAGACCTTTGGCCTTCTCATACCGAGTTGAAACGAGTGCTTTGGAGACGTATCTGGATCCGGACCCGTTGAATGAGAGCTTTGACATCAAGGCACATGTTGTAACTTCTCTTCTTATATTAATATGATACAACTGATTCTTACTTTTTACTCTTGTCTATGATTCATGATAATATTTCTAGTACTTGTTGTCCTTTCATATGCATGTTGTCCTTTCACGTTTTATGTTGTTTGATCACTTGTGCAGGTAATTGAGCACTGGTGACAACAAAGATCTAGCTAAGAAGAGAAAAGGATCAAAAGGACTTGGGCGAGGAGCAACATCGCATTATCAGATCGAGGTAGGCCATCTCCGTAAGATCTGTGTTCATTTACAATCTAGGAAAGTAGGTGTTAGATTGTTCCCTTTGTTACTAGACCCACCCTAGGGCTAGAGGGATCGTCTCTGGCCGGAGAGAGGATTTACCTACATAACAAGGAGCTCAATGACAACAGGAAGTTGATATTCTCAACACCAAAGACCAATATATAACCATACATCTATTCTTGCCTCTTTGTAGCTTTGAGACGCGAGGATTCAAAATCCATGTCGAGGTCTTGCACTGATACATGGAATGTTAGGTAATAACTACGAAGGTGTGAGAAGTTACACAAAGTTGAGTGTAAAGAGAGAGAGAGTTGAGCCATTTATCACATGTTTAACCATCTCTCGTCTCATACTAAAACACCACCTATGATCCTTTCTCATCTTCAATTCATGCCATATGTTAATGTCAAAATATGCTTGAGGGGGAACATAAATCAAGTTAATGCTATGACCATAGTGTGTCTCCTTCTCGAAACACGAGGGTTGCGGGGATTTAATGGTGTAGGCACTCGACTAGATCCCACTTGCTCATTAAAATGCCACTCTCGTTTTCCCCCTCTTTTTGAATTTAAGTTAAAAACCTTAAATTTTATATTCATGGAATTGGAAAGAAGATAGGCCTTCCGTGATCTAATTCCAATCCCCCCTGCTCCAATAGAGCTCCTTTATTTTCCATTGAGTTTTCCATTGCATTCAGCGACTGAATCACGTGGAAGAATTCTATTTGTTCAAAGTTCATCTTGGAGAGTAATCCTATACATAATAGGGGAATAGTCTTTTTCCTGCAATCCTTTCCTTTTCCTTATATGACAAATTACCAAAACAGAGTCTCCATTTACTGATAGTTTAGATATCTTTTTTGCAATTGCAATTTCCATTACTTGCCATAGTGCAAGGTAGTATACGTGGTTATTTGATGCCTTACCCAATCCCCAAGCATATTTGGACTCTAATTGTTCCTAAGGGCAAAATATGACCCCCAACCCCCCGGCGTGCATGTGCGCCCTTAACACACCCTTTGTAATTTTATTAATACCAACACAGATTCATCTTAACTATGGATCTACCAAGTGTCGAGAGGGATCAAATATTTCAAGGTGCAACTATATCCTCGAGTTTTGCACTCAAGAAGAGGTTTGCATTGTTGGGAAATTGTTGGGAAAAATGCGGGGGGGAAATATGAGAATACGTCAAGGAAAAGCCGAAACTTCTTACTTTTTCATTCCTTTAAAACCCATATGCTACTTTGCTGAAGCCAACTAGCGTATACACGCGGATATCCTTCATAAAACTCGCGTATACACAGATATCTAATTATGCCATTAGTTTTTCACTTATATCATTCCATCATTCATTTATTAGATGTTCTATAAACAGTAAACATGTGCAGTTAGAACAGAATAAACCATCACACAAAGCATCACATATGAACACCAAGATTTTTAGGTGGAAACCCAAGTCGGGAGAAAACCACCGCTGCAGTTGCTCAGCCTTCAATATTTTATTATAGAGAAAATATATTACAACATATGTGCTGGCGCAGACTTGACCAGCACGCAGGCACCCACCTGCGCTCGTTTACCAGCCTCTCCTGGAAGGGCACAACCCCCACGGCTCGTTTACCCCGACCTCTCTGCAGAGGAGCTACGACCCCTGATCTGCGTTTCGGCCTCACGTGGAAAGGGAGCTGCGACCCCACGATCTCGTTACCGGCCTCACACGGAAGGGAGCTACGACCCCACGGCCGAAGGCTACAACCCTCAGCACCTCTATGGACCACGTTTCATCATATTTTCAGACTGGACCCTTTCCATACTTTTAAGCATAGTCAACCATGAAACAAATACATATAACTTACTGACAGATATCAGTAAACCAGCAGAACAGATCAGATATTTCTTACCACAGACTTCAGCAAACCCTAGTTTGCATACGCGCTTTCCTTTCTCTGATGTCGCGTATATACGCGCTTTCGTCCACATCAACCAGCGTATACATCTGTACAAATTTCACTGCGCATACGCGCTTTTTCTTCAGAGAAGCCGCGTATATACACGCTTCCTCTTCAGCAAACTCGCGTATAGATCTTCAACCGTTATAGAGCAGCATACTTCTTCAGATCAGATATTCAGTTCAGATTTACCCTTTTACTTCAGACAAATGTTCGCCTCATTTCAGATCTAAACCTTCCATAAACAGATCTAGCAGATACAAGTACATTCCAGATCTAGATATCTCGCTTCATCATTTCTTCATTAGAGCACCATGGATTCAGATCTATCATCAAACCTTTACCCTTTCCATACAGATATACTTCACAGAGAAGTATTTATTCAAGCTCAGACATCTTGCACCCACACACTTGATTTGCACAATGAATTGCTTCTCTTTATATAGGTTTACCCTTTTCAATACCATGAGCCCATTTTTCAATACCATGAGCCAAAACTACATTACTTCCGATGGTATTCCTGGACGGGGTCGTTTAGACAAATCATTACCCAATACAATGGGTCAATACCATGGTGGTTACCCCTGGTTTTGCATTTTTTGAGCGCTTTTTCCCATACGCGACTTGGTACGTTCTTTTCCGCGTGCATACGCGACTTTCCCTTGACAAATCTGCGTATGCCTAGAGACATACTCTTTTTATCATAGATCTAGCACAAACTGAATTTCTTTCTTCATTCCCTTCTGTACTCACTGTAGATACATTAGATTTACTTCATCAAGAACATATTATATTAAGCACAACTTCATCAAGTAGGTTGCCATTATCTTCATCAAGTGGGTTGCCATTCAATGACACCACTCATCGTCATGTTGCTAACTAACATCATTTCATATCAGATTTACATCATTTATTAATTCCATCAGGTCAAGAATAACTTCATCAGGTGGATTTCCATCAAGGACAACACATGCCAACACTCTCATGTCTTCATCTTTATTCAGTGGGTTGCCATCAAGGACAACACTCTGCATCATATTTCCAACAATCTCCCCCTTTGGACTTGATGGCAACCACGATGGTGTTTGATCACCACAGCAGATAGGTACATTAAGAATACAATGATACCATGTCACTCTCCTCATTCTTTCTCTTCATTCAAACACCATGTCACTCTCCCCCTTTGACATCAAGGGCAAAGGGCAGATCAAAACCAACACACTCTCCCCCTGTTCTCCACATGTAGAAGAAGCGTTCTGCAGATCTGATGTAAAATGAAGTGACCAAGCTCCCCCTGAGTTCATGCTGAATCTTCAAACATATTTTCAATGAAGTACATGACTCTATGACTTTCCTATCACCAATGACTCATACTTACATCAAAGATCCATCCAAGTGGATTTACATACGAGACTTAAGTACCCAACCAAGTGGGTTTACACATTTCAACTCAGCTACCCAACCAAGTGGGTTTACAAAATTTGACTCAGCTACCCAACCAAGTGGGTTTACAAAAATGACAAGTCCTTACATGACTGAATATTACAATTTTACATCATGGGTCTCAACAAGACCTTTTCAACAAATTACAAAAATGACCATTTAAGACCAACACCAGAAATTCCTCAAGAAAGAGAACATATTTCAGAACCATCATAATGCCAACAATGCATTATACTCAGCAACGCTAATGCTCCCCCTGAATCTGTGCATCCAAGCATCCTTTTCATATGACTAAGGCTCCCCCCTTAGTTTGTGCATCCTGAACACTTTCACCAACAAATCATCAAGGCATCTTTATCAAAACATTAGAAATAGAATTATGAGAACTGGAACACCACCAGAGATACCAAACAGTATCAGAGATACCAAATAGCACTGCAGCTGTGCTGAAGAGAGCTAAATCCAAACAGAAAAATGTCAGCAATCAGACATACGCAGTTTTATGTGCATGAACTCGCGTATATACGCGACTGTGTTTCAGGAAACCCGCGTATCCAATACCATCTTCTAAATTTTAACCAGATCTAATCCTCTATGAGAAAAAGGTAGTGTTTAGATTCTTTCTGAGATATTTGAATGCTTCCCTGGAGTGCAGATAGATAGAGGCAGTGTAGTTTGTGTCTTCAAGCGTCATCCACCGGTTGTAGCATAAGCCCATTAGTAACCAAGCTTTCAGATTCTTTGCAGCATCAATACAATCTTTCCAAGAGAGATTATCATACCAGAACAACATTTTCAACTATGTGTCAATCATCCATGTGGTCCAATATCACCATGATCTTCAAGATTTAACATGAAGTAACATATGTAGGCAAAGGATCTCAACCATAGTAACAAACTCTGCATGATCTATTCTTATTTCTGAATCAAACGACATCCAACTCATCATAATAAACCATGTACCAAGTCATCATCATTTGAGCATGAGTATCACAAAAACCAAAGAATAAGCAATCATATTGCCAACAATGCAATCATTAGAATTCAACCTGCTACTCCCCCTGGACCAGTGCTCCTTCTTAACTCGTGCAACCTGAAAAAGTTCATCAACAAGTCATCAACAACAATCTCTGCATGGGCTGCCCTTATCTCCGAATTATAGGACTTTCATCTCAACAATGAATACTCTTCATCAACAAGCAAACAGGACTCATTCACAATCTTCAACACAAGAAACCATGTATCGTTTCCTCATTATTTAGAACTGAGAAACTA